>JAQJVL010001118.1:0-254695 GCA_035578905.1 Stictocephala bisonia
ACTTCAGTAAATGTCTTGGATAATGCTTTCTGTCACTTTGGATAGTACCACAACAAAAGAGTGACTTTGAGAGCATTTTATCAACCAAAGGTAAATTTGAAAAGAATCTATCAAAGTATATGCAATACCCAAGATTTTTGTATGGAGCTGTAAGCTGGTACACAACATGTTCTCCAAGAGTGATATCGTTCCCTCGGTCAACACACTTTCCTTCATAAACATCAAATCCCAACATAAATCCTGTTTCAGCCAACATATAACCCACACATTGAAACCTCGTTTTGTGGGTTTGTTGGGTAAATACTGTTTTAGTGAGCTACGACCTTTGTAGCCAATCATGCTTTCGTCAACACTTAAGAATCTACTGGGGGAAAAAAGGTTTTGGTATCTATTTTTTAAATATGTGATCATGGGGCGCAACTTATAAAGCCTATCAAATTGACTATCTCCTCTTTTAGGCATCTTTTCATTATCGTTCAAGTGTAAGCATCTTAAAATAGAAAGAAATCTTCTTAGAGACATAACCTTTGCTACAGCTTCTACGTGAAAAGATTCATCAGAACTCCAGTAAAGTCGCATGCTAGGTAACACATGATATCCCATAATAACTAATATTCCAAAGAACGCCAAAAGTTCATCTTTTCTTAGATTCAAATTAATTCTTTTCTGTGCAGCAAACAGATTTGACTCTTTCACTATTGTATCCAAAAATGGACCTATAATATGAAGAAAAATACTAAGGGGAGATGAAGTATCAACCAAACCTTTGACACCTTTTGGTTGATTAAATATAAAGTTGTTGAAAGTTTTTGGCTCTGATCTATTTTTACTAAAGTTAAATGCAATACGATTTACTGGCGTGGATAATGATTGATTTCCATCATCAGAAATGACACTGTTGTCTTCAGCCTCGCTGTTATCAGAAGATTCAATATCTTGAAAAAGATTTTGTAAACGGCCAAAAGGCGGAACACTGACCTCCAGTTCAAAATTTGGGTCAGCATCACTGTCGTCAGCTACCTCACTATCATCGTCACTTAGACCATAATTGCAATTAAGTACAGATTTAGGCCTACCTCTTGTGCGTGAAGATGATTGATCTGTATCATAAATACGTGCAGATTGTGAAGTAGATGAAGCAGGTGTAGATGTTGTAGAGTCCTGTTGAAAATTAGGTAGTCTGGAGTGATCTAGAATATCGTCTGCTTCAAAGTCACCTCCGTATTCCGAGTCACTTGCCATCTCATCATCATAGACGAATCTGTCTTGTTCACTGCTTCTGAGGGTGTCAAAATCTTGAACTGATAAGACATCCTTTTTCCTTTTTTTATTGGGGATATCATCAGAGTCCATTTTGAAACAATACAAATATCGTCATATAAAGTGTAATAAGTTGCGAGCGCAATCATATTTAGCTACAAACATATTTTTTCCCAATAGATTATATCATACTGGAGCCATCAGTATTAAAACTCTTTGGTAAAACAAAAAATTAATATTTTATTACAAATAATATTAGTACCATGTTTTTGAGGTACAAAATTACTGTCACAAAAACTAATATGTTACGAAAACCTTATAAACAATTCTTACAGTTTGAATAGTACAAAATGCTACTAATACAATCCTCATATAAGTACATTAAGTTAATTTGATAAAACTCTTACCTGTAAAGATTAAAAATGAGTTTTAGTGGGAAGTGTTCAACAGGTAGTGCGATGCTAGTGTTCTAGAAGCACGGTGGTCAGTATCTTAGCCACTTGAACGATGTATTCTTTCTGGAAGACAGAGAGACACTGCCAGAGTGAGCAAACAGATTCCTCAAGACATCAGGATTGGCTGATGACGATAAAGGTCATTTTAGCTCGACCGATCACGCAATAATGGCCCTTACTGACGGTGGTTAAAATATTAACCACCGTGCGCTACCTATGACTGTTATGAAAAACAGGTGTGCACAGAGAGTTTTAAAGGGTGGCTAAAATATTAGCCACTATCCTATAAAGGGTTAAACAAAGTAATAAGTTGATAGAACATCTGTTTCTGTATATATTTTCAGTTTTGTAATAAAACAAATTATACCTTTAACATATACTGTTCTATAAAATTTATGTAAATAGAATCAGTTATCATTGAGACACATCCAATGCATTATTTTCATACCAACCAACAAGTAAATGACAATCAAATATTTAAAATCTTTTAAGTCTTTAGATAGCGTAAATTATCAAAAGACTTTAGTAGCGAGTGATAATTCAATAAGCATAGCGTCAAAATCAAATTAAATTATAAAATATCTTATTTTGTCTTTCCAGTCTCAGAACATGTTTACACCTGCACAATAAATTCTTGATTTAATTAGATAAAACTGATAACTTAGTTATTTATCTTCTTTCAAATGTAAAACACTTTTTTTTAATTTTTAAAACAGTTACACCTTATGTTATATCAGTTATATTATTATATTTTGGAAACAAGTTTATTTAATTTGATTTTTGTTCAATAATGCCTACCTTGTTGGCGAAATACCTCAAGCAAATAATACATTTATTTGAAAATTCTGATAATGTACAGTATAGTACATTAAAGTTTTTATTATCAATTATGTCTCATAGAAAAGTAAACAAAATACAAACAACTATGTAATAAAATTATCCTTACTAATAAATCTAAGGTTTAGGCTTACGTACATAGTAAAGTTTTTAACATAGATCTCATTATATTAAAATTAATCATTTCTTCTGAAATAAAGTAACCAAACATTAAGCAACAGTTTTTCACAAGGAAAAACTATGTTTTTGTTTTAAGATAAGTATTGGAAACTAGATATAAACCACAGCCGGATGGTATCATGGCCGGCAGGATGTGATGTGATGAATTCATTGAACTTTCTACCCTTTCCACCCTCTTGTCTTACCGCTTGGAATGCGCCATTAGGTATTCCGCGTAAAATATGGAATTCCCCGAAGGACAACATTAGTATTACTAAGAAAAAATACCCCTCCTTCTAAACAGGATACATCCCCACCAACGGTATCTTACAGATTTTTGTGGAGTATGTTTTGGTATTTATTAATAAAAATATTCTATATTTAATCAAAATACTACGGCTTTGATGTCAGTACCGACATTCTTAGTCATTCCTTTGCCTTAATTGTAAAATGTTAATTGGTAATATAACAAAAATTGTTGTCTAGATGACTTTTTAAGTACTTTTATATGTTTTTGTAATTTTCTGTTCTACGAACAGTGTTGGCCAAATGTATTGAATCTACAAAAATCCTCCTTCGACCTTTGACTTTGAAACTCCTGCTATCACGTCTGTTGTTTTTTCATTTGTGCCAAAGCACTTGCAGGCACAACCAACAGTACGGACTTACTCGAAACTACAAAGAGTCTGAAGAGTTTGGACAGTTTTGTGGGATGCTTGATGGTTTGGCTTTCCTTCCAGAAAAATATGTACTACAGGGGATGCAGCTGCTGTAGGGATTGGCTCCTGTCGAAGCTTTATACCAGCTGTACTACTTCAACGTCTACTATGTGAGCGGTACAGCAGGAGAAAACCCTAAACCAGCCATGTTTCCACCATCACTCTGGAAAGTGGATGAAGCGACTCTTCCCGACTCACACAGAACAAACAATATGTGTGAGGCGTGGAATAACCGATTTAAGAACTTAGAAGGCCTCCAAAACCCATCTACGTGGACGGTTATCGAGGCCATACACCGAAATGACGAACTGGAGAGAACAGACGCTCTGCAACAAACTCAACCAAAAACACTGAACAGCTACAGCGTCGACTAAAACAGTTGTGTGTAGAGGTGTGCCAAACAGTACTAATGCGGAAACCAGCTGCAACTGTGATGGTGCCGGCCGTGAGACAGTACCGCGAGACAGTTCCAGTTCCAAACAGTTCCACGACTCATGAGACACTCTCTGTGGTACTTTTAGCTTTGATGGTGTCAGTTCTACAGTACCATAAGGGTGTGGATTTTTAATCACAATTTCAGTTCCAGTTTGGTACTTATAAGATAAACATTTACTCTGTTAAACATATGTTTGATTTTAATACAACATAAATGTAAATATTCATCTATAACGTTCATTTTTATGGATATATCGATTAAATGCTTACGATAATGCATATTCAAAAAGAGGCAATCTCAGAAATAATAAGATTTAAAAAAAAATAAATAAAAAAGTATAGTATGATTTATTTTACTAAATATGCAGCTAACATTTTTAGGCCTATACATGGACAAAATATTAAATATAGCCCACTTTTTGACATAATTATAGTTCATTTTAAATAGACGAGTTCCCTAGCTTTTGTAGTTTACAACTGAGTTCGTCTTTCATTTATAATTAAACCTTTATTCGAAAAAAATACGTTCACAATGGAATAGACGTGGCAATGAAACATAGGTATTGTTTAGCCAGAGTACTTAGTGATGGGTATAATAAATTAGTTCTAATATAAGATAACAATTATACTATAAAGGCCGAATACTACGATTAGCGATAGCACGCACGCAACTGTTTGATTTTGGATATTAAATTATTTAAAGAGTCTACAGAAGTACAGTTCAAGACTTGTTTCATTTCTAAGAACTGCATAGTCCGTGAGAATGGGTACTGTTGACGTTGCCGGTACTGTTTCACTGGCTCTGTGAAGTTGGAACAGGGAGTTCCAAATGTTATAGCGGAACTGTCGCGGTTACGAGCGTGAAACAGTACCAACGAGACAGTTCCAGTTACTTTGACCCACCTCTAGTTGTGTGAACGATATTTAGCTAGGGAAGTTATTATAAATTACTTTTTATCAAAAGTGGGATAATCTGATAATCTATTAGATTTTAGTATGTAACTAAAAGGAGGTTTGTAAATTAACAATGATTTTATATTTTTTTTGTTTTAATATTGTAGCTTACAGATTGAGTGTAAATAATATTTTTTGTTTGAGTTTAAGTATTTTTTTAAATTTTAAGTTTTAAATATTAGTAAGTGTAACCCAAATTATTTAGTTTAAATTTAAATGTATATTTATTATTTTAGAATGTTATACAAATTATTAAGTGTTAAAACTAAGAAATACATATTTGTTATTTACAAGCCTATTTGTAGTTATTGACTTTTTTTGTAGCTTCAATTTTTTTGGAATCTTTTGCCCAGTAATAAAATTAATATAATTTTAAAAACCCACTGCTTGGCTTTTACGAATTTGTATAAACTATGGTAAATATTTTATAATTAATACTCATGGGTTAAGGGGGAAAGTCATGATCAAATGAAGAGTGTCTACGTGTTTCTTTTACATAAAACTAAAAAGTATAAAGTTTATAGTTTTTTTTTTAAAAGATGACTATAAATACATCATTATTTTAGTTCTCGGGAGTTGATGTGGTAAACATGATGTGGCCCATCTCCGAAGACCAAGGTAGATAGTGTGCATGAACAAGGGTAGATGTTTTCTATCTGTAAGATTATAAACTTGTTTTAAAACAAGTCTGCAATAGTTTAACCACTATTGCAAGTTTAATTCAAATAAAATGAAATATGATTAAGAAACGTGATTAATAGTTTTGATTGGTCTTTTAGGATAACCCCTACAGAATCAATGTTACACTTACTCCTACAAAATATGCAGTGCACTTAACAAAGTCAGTATGATAGTAGCCGTAGTGATATTAGATTGGTAGGTATTTAGAAGGCCCCGCGAGCTGAGCTTGATAGCAGGTAGGAAGCAGGTAGAGTGCCGAAGACAGGTAGTTTTAGGTGCGACACAGGAGCGCTTCCCCACCCCTTTTCGGAGGCGCTCCTGAGTCGCACCCCTAGTGAAAATTATTTATGACAACCCCTTAGCCAGGTAAGAGGCGCTCCTGTGTCGCGGATTCCTAGACAAGACGCCGTCAGCGCGAACTTAAAACGACGCCAAATATAAACTCGTCAACAAGGCCTGAATACAGCTGACATAACCTCAAACCACTCCCTTCAGTGCCAGAGACACACTAAATAAGAAAACAGATGAAGTGCGTTGGGTGCACCGGGGCACCCGACGCATGTGCGGCTCTGTGTGCCCGGTGCACCGAGGCACCCGCCGCAGTGAACGTGTTAATGAGGAAAACAGTAGTGTGAGTTTTCATAGGCCTCTTTTTTCTTAGTAAACAACCTTCAAACTCGGGTGCACATAATTTCTGCACGGTCCATACTGAGTCTGATACCAAGTAAACATTTTAATTGTAATCCAAGTTTAACAAATAAATCCATTTTTGTAAAAAATGTCAATTATTTTGATTCAAAATTGACTTCAAGTTCTGCTTTACTACACTCCCTAGCTTGATTTTTCAATAAAATGTTTGTTAAAATGGTTTAGTTGCGTTAGGGCGATGTGGACTTAGAGTGACGTGGTCTTAAAGCGACACATTGGCAGGAAGTCATTTAACAATCACTTCCTAGAAATTGGAGTGGGTCATTTACTACAAGAAAGGTGACACGAACCACCTGACGAGCCTAGTGAATACACGAGCATCGAATCACACCAACCACGTCGGGTGTGGTGAATTACTTGCATTCTGTTATCTTACTCTTTTAAAGATACTATTAAACCATAATATATTAAAATAATAGTGTTATATGATTAATTTATATATCTCTAGTGAAATGCATTAGTAGATATTGGAAATTTCGCATTATTATCTCATAGTAAATTGTTAAATTATAAATGAAAAAAATAGTACCAGGTAGTACCATATACTGTTAATGATTCGGGGGACTCTAAAACGGATTTTTACACCAACTTGTAAAATCATTATTTTGGCATGATCACAATACTTTCTCTCTGCTACGCATATGGAGAAAGTAAAAAAAATAGTAGTTATCTAACTATTCTGAAGGGAAATGACAAATCTACCAATTCTTTACACTAGAGGACAAGCGGTGCGATCAAAATGCGCAACGTCCTTCTCAGAATTCAAGAACTACCCTAACTAATTGGTCGAGGTGCGCTGCTAGTTTTGACGCTATTCATTGTATCATATGTACATAAAAATGAATAAAGAGAATTTGAATTGAATTGAATATGTCTAGGGAAGTGTCGAACTGCGAAGCTTTGTTTAAAGCCAGTAGGCGGAGGTCTTGCCTACAAATCGTAACGTATGGCGAAAATGTACAATAAAAGAAATAATGTGATGTAAAAGCAATATCTTAAAAAACATTTGATAACTTGAAAACTCTGATTCTTATGACTTACAGTACCCGCACTCTACATCTATGAAGCTATCTTGCACGTAGATCAATTACACCTGCAGACTCACATGGATATCCATAATTACCCAACACGCCATGCCTCAAGGTTCACCCTACCTCAACACAGAACAGCCCTCTATGAGAAAAAACCCTCATACATTGGCCGGAAATTTAAAAACCTTCTTCCACACTACCTCTGTAACCTGACAGGAAACAAACTAAAGAACCTGCTTCGAGAGTTCCTGCTAGAGAGACCTGTGTACACCATTGAAGAGTTCCTGGAATCTGCAAACACCAGAACCATATGATGTTTATTATATTTTGACAAATTTCTGTACTTGATGTTCATGAAATAAAGGAATTTTGATTTTGATTTTGAATGACTCTTTAAAACTGTGTATCAAATGCTTCATATGCCAATTGTGGCCAGGCTATTTTTAACGCACACATTAAAATACTTTACAAGAAAATTGACCAATGAAAATTAAAATACAGTTTTAAAATTAAGCTATTCCATTCATGTTTTAAAAATTATTTGTTTATTGAATAAAGGTTTTATTGTATTGAATTGAATTATTGTATTGATCCTACAATAAAGATATTATTATTATGAAATATTGTTATGGCATAATACACGCTCTTAATCGTAATTTTCTATTCATATTAATTCAAAAATTCATATTATAATGAATTAATTTAAACAATTTTTTTATTTAAATTATAGATGAAATTATAAACATTACAATTGCACTAAACACTCAAACTACTATGTCTCATCTATATTTTATGTCTTACACTTCACATTGTTACATTTTACCACGGTTTAAAAATGGGGATAAGAGAATATATTTATTGAAATGACAATTTAATAAATAGCGGTCAATCATAAAACCCACAAAAAAACCCCATTTAACTCTTCAATCTCATTGCCGAAAATCATTTAATACCTCACTCTCTACGTTAGAATGTTATTTTTCAACAACTAAATCAGGAATGTTCTACAGAACATGATAGTTAAAGTATTGTACTGTATAATGCTTTTTACTAAAGTTTTTAGTATCTAATATGCCTAAAAGCACAGTAAAGAAAATACAGGTTTTAGGCCTAAGTACGTATTACATTTTTTAAATTAGACCTAAAAAGATTAAGAGTGATCGATGACCTCTTCTTAAATAATGTAAATAAATATCAAGCAAATGTCTTCACAAAATAACAAATAAATATATTTGTTTGGAAGATAATTTAACACGTTAAGTGCCATGGCCCAATATGGTAGTTTGTCCCAGAATGCCAAATTTTTCAGAATGAGGTAGAGTGTTGAAAACTCTTGTATTATCAGTAAAAAGCATGAAAATATATATTAGGGGAAGGTGTTGTACCTTGGGACAGTTTCGATCGTATTAACCCTTTGCGATCGTGCGGCCCGGCTGCCGGGCCACAACAAATTCCAGACAGCTCGGAATAATTTATTGGTAAGTTGTCCTCGCCGCTCGCGTGGCCTGCCTCCCGGGCCATGCCGTTCTCAGCACCAGCTCGGTATTTAACATGGCGGCTACCTCCCATCAACTCAGAATTAATTACTGCTACAAGCGGCAATATTGACATCGGATATTTAAAATTTAAAAAACTAGTACCCGATATTTTATAAAACTATTGTAAATTATACATTTAAACAGACCATTTAATAAATATGAACGTTAATTTAACTGTAAAATACTAGTTTCATTGGTTACTTATTTAAAAAAATTAAATAAATGATAGTTTGCAAATCTACTTGTGCAGTCACTATTAAAATTTGCTATTTTATTATAATAACTAGCTGAACCCGGCGGACGTTGTCTCGCCTTTCATTTTTCATTGACATACCAAAATAAAGCAATAAAAAGAATTATAGAAAAAAACCATTATTTATTAAATGAGTGCAAGAGGGTAAATTATTTATTTTTTATTTTCACGTTTCACCACATTTTTTAATTACCGAGGAAAAAACGTTAACACCAAATACAGATCACCTGATCAAGTAAACGTAGTGTGTGCTACACTCTCAAGGTGAAATGTAGAACCACACAATAAATCAAAACATATACAGTACTGTTGTTGTGAGAACTTCAATCTGCTTAATGCATGTGAAACTACATTAAACCACACAGTCATATGTTTTTTGTAAACAATTCAGATTCTCCATTTGAATAACATGGGATCTTTAGGAGCCTGTGGGGCGGGACCCTGTGGACGGATCTGCATCAAACTTCAAAGAAACCATCACGGGAGTATACAGGACAACATCCTAAAGTTTTATGGCGATCGGTTGGATGGTTTGGCAGCGCATAAACTTCAAACATATATATATATATATATATATATATATATATATATATACACAAACATCCTCTTTTATAAATATAGATTAATATCCTGACTGTCTTTTGTACATAACATTTATATTGAAAGTTATTAGTATTCGATACAATTAAAAAAGTTTACCTTGCTATTTATTTAATAACGAAATTCTCTATAAATATATTTGTTACCTATGCACTCACAATGGATTTGTCTCATTACTTTATCGTGAATAAAAATAGTTTACCAACGTTTTATAAATAAATAATTATTATGATGATTGTTTATATCCTTAAGTAACTGTTGTGTTGGTGTAACTACAAATAAGAAATTATTAAAATACAAAATTATGAAAAGACATTTATTGAAACCAATATACACTACAATAAAATGAAATAAAAATATTATTGCAAAATAAAATGAAACTAAACAATTAATTAGGCTATTGCAGTTACAATCGTTTCATGGTTATTATTGGGTTTTAAACTTTTTGTTTGAATGGTACTTCTCGAAACATTCACCTATGTGGAGTCCAGGATTGTTTGCACATGTTTTGCAAAAGAAGTTTATTCTTTTCCTCTCTTTTCCAGGTCTTCGATCACTACACACTGAACAGTCTTTAGATTTTCCAGTTGGTAGTGGATACGGCAGATGTAGTTAAATTGAGTGGAGTTGTCAGCATACAACGTACTTAGCATTGCTACTAGATTTTTGTCTTTCCATAGAGAGAGGCAGAATCGCTCACTTTTCCTAAATGTTTTTATATCGCCCTTTTTAAGTAAAAGTTTAGTAGACTTTTTCTTTGCATTCTTTCTTTATGGTTTGACTATGTCAGGAAGGCCGCTTCTGTTAAGCATAATTGTTCCAGTCAGGTGTATTTTCCAGTTTTGGAGTTCTTTTGCCAAGTCCATGTTGTTATACCATCTGTCCGTAAAAACGTGTAGGCCTTCGATGTTTCCATAAGATTGTCGAAGTTTATCTACCAGATGTAAGACAATACGGCTTGTTACTCCTAAATCTGGCCTATCCAAACGATCTGTTGTTACTTTCCCAAAGTATGGCTCAACAGCACAAATATAACCTGTTGAGGACTCAGAGAGTACAAAGACCTTAATGCCCCATTTTATGGGCTTGTCCTTATTGTAGACTTTAAACACGACCCGCCCTTTGAATCCAATAGTACTTTCATATACACTAACTTTTTTTTCTGGGACATAATGTTCTCTAAATTTTTTATCCAGATAGGAAGCTACATTCCTCACATTACCAGACCGTGTTAACGTTCTGGATATTGGGCCTGAAGGAGGTGGGGATACGTGCAAATTCCAGAAGATCTGTAAAAACCTATCCCTGTTGAAAACATCCTTGAAAAAGGGTTGGTAGTCAACCCACTCATTAGAAAAGTAGTCATTTATTTCGGGTTTGTCATTCATTCCCATATTCACAATTACCCCGAGAAAAGCTTTTAACTCTGGAAGAGTAAGTTCTTGCCATTGCCACCATATTGATTTTTTCTGTAAAGGCATATTCTTCTGAATTTTTTCGGCAGCATACCTGTTTGTTTCTTTGACTATTTCATTTAATAAGCTGTCAGTAAAGAACAACTGAAAAACTCTTAACGGGGTTGAAGGTTTCTCATTACTTGGTGATTTATAGCCACTAACTTGTGACCATATAAATTTGGTAAAACGTCCTTCCCCATCAGACCATTCTTTCCATTCATCACTAGCATCCTGTAATTCTTCATTGCTTTCACCATTCTCTTCTACATATTCCTCTTCTTCTAAAGTAGTTTGCCCACTTTCCTCTATTGATTCTTCCTGATTATAACTATTAGAGTCACTGAGAATGGACATAGTATCACTATCATGATGTGAGTCTATTTCAATATTTTCTTCAAACAGTAACTTCCTCAAGTCGTCAGAACCTAATCTTAAACAACTCACTAACTAACCACAAAACAGCATAAAAAAGATGTAAACAACTGTCAAACATTCACAGTGCATATTTTAAATACAATAAAGGTTACTATATTACAATATTTATAACACAAAAGTAATTGTTTTCATGATTCATTTACTATGGACTTACTCAATGTTCAAGTAGTGCACAAATATGGAAGCTACAGTCCTCACTTACAACAAACAACTCACTAACTAACCACAAAACAGCATAAAAAGGATGTAAACAACTGTCAAACATTCACTGCAATAGCCTACGTGAATAGGCAGTGGAAGAGACGTTGTTATTTTATATTCTCCTGTGATTTGATTGGCAGTAAAGTAAAAACAGCTGGTGTTTCATTTAGTTCAATAGTTTCTCGTTTGATGTTGGCACTTTACGGCTACACCAGCACAATGTAATTATTTCTAAATGGAGAACGAATTTATTGGGCAGTCACACGGGCCATACGACCGTAGAAGGAATTCTATAGTGGCCAGTCAGCCGGGCCTCGCGTGAGCTGAGGACAACACAAGTCGAAACTAATATGAGTTGGCGCAAAAATGGCTGTGGGCCGTGAGCCAGGCCACGCGTTCGCAGAGGACAACCCATATATTTCAATGTTGATCGCAAAGGGTTAAGGGAGTAATTAATTATCATTTACACCCTTGCAGAGTACCCAAGGTACAACACTATGTTGTACCTTGGGATGCAGGGTGTTGTACCTTGGGGTGCAGGGTGTTGTACCTTGGGACGTAGGTTATTTTACCTTGGTAACAGGTGAAAAAGAGGACAACAATAAATTTATCAAACAAATCTTATTTATGTCAAATACAAAATACAAAACATTACATAAAGGTCATAAAAAATGCCTCTTTGTGTACAAGATTAGTCCATTGGCATGTCATATGCACTAAAATTCACAGGAAAATAGAGGGCTTGTTTCTGACGCCCTGAAGTTCCGGTACTTGAGGGCAAAGGAAGTTTACAAATTATGTCTTCTTCGTCAATCTCATAGATGGTTTCGTTTTTCAGCTGAAAAGTGTTGTTGCCTGTTTTAACCTAGTACTGAATTTCATACACTATGTCTACTTTTTTTGTAACTTTTGCAACGTAATACAGAGTTTTTGTCTTGCCAGTAAGTTTAACCAAAACGTAATCATTTTCTTTGATGTCTATACAATCAATATTATCTTGTAAATCTATGTCCATGTCTTCATCCAGCACTCCCTCTATTAATCCTTCCATGGTCATATCACAATCTTCCTTGTCAGACAGAAAATTCATTAGTTCATCCTCAGAACTAGAGGTGTCTATAATGTTTGCTTTGTTTTTCTTCCTAGGGTTAATTTTGAGCTTCTGTTTGGCAGGATACATTTTTTTAGGAAGGATAGAACCTCTTATCTTTTTAATTTTTTTCTGCTCTTCAATCTCCTTCTTTTCCGGGGTGTCAGTCAGTATTCTTGTTTTCCCAGGCTGTCTTCCCCTTGTAGTTTTTTTCCTAGCTGCAGCTTTAGGAAAAGGGCGAATCATTTCTGGAGTGATAACTTCAGGTGTTTGTTTTGCTGTTGATGCAATCTGTAGATCACAGCGGAACGGCGTAATCGGGACTTCACTACCATTAACATTAGGCCTACTGGTCAAAACTGGTAAATCAATTAAAATTCCATCCGTTAGTTCACTGTCTACAATATTTGTATTTTTCTGGACTAGTTGACGATCTGTTACATAGGATGAAAGAAACTCGTCGTCACTAAAAATGTTTCTTTCAAATGGAAATATCCCTGTCACCTTAAACCCCTTTTCGATATTTTCTTTTGTAAATGATTTGCTGTAAGCACTGCCTATCAATCCAGCAACATCATATATCTGGACAGGTTTTCCAGGGTTAGGTACCATCCACCCATTCATGGCACTGTTGTAGTAGCCTTTATACGGGCCAAACACAGTCTGGTCCAATGGCTGTAACTTGTGGGAAGTGTGGGGCGGAAAGGTTAACATCACCACACCATTGTCCTTAGCCAAATCTAAACATTCAATCGAAATGTGAGTTGTGTGATTATCCAATATTAGAAGGACAGGGTTTTCTTTAGTAGGTTTCACATGGCTGATAAAATTCTTTAGATAGTCAACAAATAACTCTTCAGTGGACCACCCACTAGGATTTGCACCCCCAATTCAACCATTTGGTGCTCCAATAAGCATATGTTGTTTAAAGTTGACTCGAGGGAAAAAAAAGCATTGGAGGAACACTGTTGCCAATAGCATTAACACAGGCTATCATCGTTATATTAAGTCCTCTTTCCCCCGAAGTGACTGAACCAACCTGTTTAGTTCCTTTAGTACAGAGAATTTTTGGCGGCTCATGTACGGTAGAATTACCGGTTTCATCTAGGTTGTAGATGTCGCTTGCTTTAAACTTATGTCTTTCCATAACAAGCTGTAAATTATCAAAAAACTGTTTGACATTTTCTCTATTAAAGCATGTTGCTCTAGCAAGACTTGTAGCCTCAGGTTTTTGTAAGCTTAGGCTAGGATGACGTTGCCTAAAACCACGTAACCAAAACTCTCCAGCAGATTCAGCAGTAACCCATTCGTTTGGTACTTGGGTTTTGCTATTTAGCTGCCCTGCCAGGGCTTTTGTAAACTGAAAAGCTAGTTTAAGAGTTTTTTTTTTGTTAGGCCATAATGTAAGGCAGCTGATTGTTTTAAGTAACCAACGAGCTTAAGTTCTTCCTCATTTGTAAATACTTTCTTAACAGCATTTCTTTCACTATCATATACAAAATTAGGCTCATCTTCATTTAATCCTAATGCGAGGTATATTTTATAATGCCTACTCACGGTTGAATTGCTCAGGCCATATCTTCGTGCAGCCTCGTTAACCTTAAGGTTTCCCTTAAGGACATCATTGACAGCATTTTCTAGAGCTTGAAAGTTGAACTTCTCCTATGTCTTTACGATAAAAAGATAACTAGGCTAAGCTACATTTATAAACTAGTTCAAACCAAGCACTTTTTATTAGTAAGCACTCTAAATTCACCAGCAATAATAAATACATTATCATAAAATTCATTAATTTAATACAGTCATGCTTTTCAGTGTATTTTCTAGACACGTGTTGTACCTTGGGATGTCCCAAGGTACAGATCGCGGACTAGCTGTGTGCGTGGCCTTGGCTGCGTGGTGATAGGTGGGAGGGGTAGTGTTATGCGCTCTGTCCTGAAAACACTGACTCACCTGCAACAACCTCCTTACTGAGCATCGTAATGGAAATAACAACTAACCCTACCTACTTCCTGGCTAAAATAAGTCTTTTCTGTGACAGTGATGAGTGTGGATGTCATTTGTGCCTAGTTATTTCTTAAACCAGTGCGTGCGGTTTACACCGATTATTATCAATATAGTCGTAGTTACCTAGTATTTTATTTGTCATATATTTTGTTAGTTGTAGTGGTTGTTCATTTTCCACAATGACTGATGAGTTCAAGTCGCTAGTCAAGAATAGAGTAATTCATAGTCAGGGCCGCGAAATTATCGTTAACGTGTTTAAATTTATGAAGGAAGAGTAGAGATGGGCACAACTGCCTCATTTCCACAACCGTTTAAACCACAACAGTTGTGCTGACTAAACGGTTGTTTTAAACGGTTGTGCACAACTGTTTCAACGACAACAGTTGGATTAGGAAGTCGTTGTTCTAAAACGAGATAGTTGTAGCTCAACAGTGTTGTTCTTAATAGTTGAACGTTGTACAGCTTTAATATCGTTGTTTAGTTTAGGTTTAGATAGGATTATAAACTTCCTAATTCTAATAGACTTAAATACATTTGTTTTATATACTTTTTAAATACTGAGGCATATATTAAAGAATATAAGCTTGGTTTATAGAGTGAAATGTATTGCTATAAAACAATGTAAAGGAATATTGAAACTTATTATATATTGATATATGTCACATATCTTGATTTTTTCATAAATTAATATAGAAAATTGACATTTTTATGGTATAATGAAAAAGTAAACAATTTTCAGGAACAAATTATAACACATTTATTGCACAAAATTAAAAATAAAATAAAATGAGCAAATTATTTTTGTATTGAAAATCATTGTTGGTTTTATTGGATGACAAAAATAAGTGATAATTTCTAATATTAAAAATATAAGCAATGAAAATAAAAAATGACACAAAGTATAAATCTATGTACATATTATTATATTTAAGTATTACAAAAGAACAAAATATTAAATGCATACAATTTACATATGCCTTAATGAAAACGAAAGAAATTTCAGGAACATAAATTACACATTTTGTATTGCACACATCTAAAATAAATGAAATTGATCAAATTATTTTCTTATTGAAAATCACATTGTTGGTTTTATGTGATGAGAAAAATAAGTGAGAAATTTCTAATCATAAAAATATAAACAATGAAAATAAGAAATAACACAAAATATAAACCTATACATATTATTATATTTAAGTGGTACATAACAACATAATATTAAATGCATAAAATTGACATATGTCTTAATGAAAATAAAAACGTAAACTAGTTTCAGGAACATAGATAATTACCTACTCATATTCTAGCTAAAATAGATGAAATGAACAAATCATTTACTTGTTGAAAATTAAATTGTTGGCTTTATGTTATGAAAAAAATAAATGAGAAATATCTAATAATAAAAAGATAAACAATGACAGTATCGAGAAAAATTACACATATCAGAAATAACTATTATAAAATCACAAAAATAGGAACAATGAAAATAAAAGAAAATACACAATATATAAACCTACAAATAATTAGGGTTTTAAGTATTACAACAAAAATAATATAGTTAATGAGTAGTAACAAGTTAGCTAGTACAGTAAATTATTTACTTTTATACAAAAACAAATTTTAAAGGTAGGCCTAAATGAAAGGAATAAATCAAAGAACTACCGTAACTTAAACTTTGGTAACATATTTTTGGTTAGCATTTAGGAAAATAAGCTGCATTACTTTGGATGGCTTCAGTCTTGTACGTTTCTCATTGACAATGTCTCCAGTTTTAGAAAATACCCTTTCGCAAGGGACTGAAGATGCAACTATACACAAGTATTTTCGTGCAAGTTTGGCCAGAATGGGATAGGCATGCTGTTTTACACGCCACCAACTTAGAGGATCCTCTGTGATGTCAATTGTCCGCTCTTCCAAATACCGCTGCACTTCAATTATAGCACTTGATGTTGCGGTGCCTGGAGGTTGTGCTTTTTGTAGAACTGTCTTCAAAAACGATGTCACAGATAGCTCGGCATCTTCATCAACTTCACTGTTACTTGTTGATGGTCTCTCGTGATTCACAGGAGCAGTGGTCATCTGCCTTTCTTTGTTGTACTCTGCTGTTGCTAATTTTTTTACGTGTTCTTTAATAATGTTCTGGGCTTGAGATGACGAAAAAGCAAACAGCTTGTATCTTGGATCTAAGAAAGAGCAGGTTCCAATGGTTTTGTTCATTTCAAGATTGTTGAATCTAGTTAGAATGCCAGTCTGAAGATTTTGAACAACTTCCTGCACATTCTTATGGAATGGTTTTTTTATAAGCTTCTGGCAAACATCTGTAAGGCCTGTTGTCAAAAAAATAATTTGACTTCCGTTTACATATTGTTCACCACTGAGCTTCTTTGTGACATCTTCAAACGGCTTTAGTACTTTACAGAGCTCACCGCAAATCTTCCATTCTTCTGATGTGAGTGTCTGTATACCTTTGTCAAGCAAAGCGACTGTAGCTTTGACAGCGTCTTGTATGTTAGTGATTCTGTCTAACATATAGAAAGTAGAATTCCATCGAGTTTTTACCTCTTGGACTAGTTTTTTTGGCATTTGATCTCCTGCATCTTTTTGATATTTAAGAAGTTTTTCTGTGTCCAAATTACTACGTTTGAAATGTGATACTAGAGTTTTTACTTTTTCTATTATATTAGAAACTGGTTCATGTTTAAGAGCATCGGTCACAATCAAATTCAAAGTGTGCGCATAGCAGCCAAAATGCGGCCATTGCAAACGCTCTTTGACAGCATTAGATATATTAGATGCGTTGTCAGTCACAATCATGACTACTTTGTCTGAAAGTTCAAAAGAATCTGTTATGTTTTTAACCTGACGAGAAAGATTAAAGCCAGTATGGGAACCTTCAGTTACTTGGCAATCTAAAAGGGCAGATTCAAGACGGAAGTCTTCTGTTACAAAATGAGCTGTCAAAGCAAGAAAACTATCCTGGGCACAGGAAGACCAGCAATCAGAGGTTAAAGTAACATGACTTACATTCTTTAATTCACTAATTACATTAGCCTTACACTCTTCGTATGCTGCAGGAACAAGACTTTTAGATATAGTTTTCCTGTCAGGCATTTTATATGAAGGATTTAGTTCCTGTACAAAGGCCTTAAATCCCACGTCTTCTACGACTCTAAAAGGTTGTAAGTCTTTTGAAAAAAGGCCCAACAGCAATTTATCTAACTTTCTTTTCTGGCCATGGTTTATTTTTCTTGGAACGAAATTGGTTATGTCCATTTGTCTCGTCCTATCAGTGGATGCACTTTGTGAAGGTTCCGGGAGAGGTGGGTTTGTGGTGGCGCTATAGTTATTATCAATAGATGTAGAAGGCCTATTGGAAAGACTCTCAGTTGAGGCAGCTGAAATTGTTAGGACGGCTTCAACAGGGCGAGTTTGAGGAACTTGGATCAAGTCATTTCTGGGGACATCAAGATTTACAGTGGGGTGCTTCTTTGTTACATGGGTTTTTAAGTTTGTAGTAGTAGACCTAAATGACAATTTTAGTCCACACATATCACACTGAGCAATTTTTGCATTTTGATCAGATATTTTAAAATAGTTCCACATCGAGCTAGTCCTGGGTCGCTTACTCATGGTTGATTTTTAACAACAACAACAGTATTAAGGATTAACGACTTTTAAGCAATATATGTTTTAAAACTATTTAAGGATTAAAGTTGTTAAACAATAAAACTATTTAAGGCTTACCGTGGTTTTAATGAATATATAGAAGTAAATAACAAGAACTAAACAAGAAATAAAATATTAAAACACTATAAATGAGTTAAATAGAACGGAAGTACACAGTTTTTAGATGGTGATGGTATGGTTGGAGGTTAGCGCGGGAACAGAACGGCTAGAGCTGCTTAGTGCTGCTACGCCCAACAGCTGTAGCGGCAGAATATGCAACTAAAGTACTGTGCAATAAGTAAGAGCGTTGTCGACGTTGTCGTTGTGCCGTTGTGTCTGACAGTTGTTCGCCGTTGCCAGTTAGCCAGTTGTGTGTTCTCGTCGTTGTCAACTACTCAACTGACAACTACTTGAGTTAGACAACCGTTTAGTTACACAACCGTTTAGTCCTCACAACTGTTGTGAAACAACCGTTTAGTTGTTTTCTACCCATCCCTAAGGAAGAGGCAGACCGAAAAACTTTAAATATTCTGTTGGCAAAGGCTCGTCAAATAACAGCAGCAGCTACGGGGGTATCAGAGCGAGTTGTAACTCAAATAAACAGTGAGTTTAAAAAATTCCATGTTAGTGGTCCGTGCGAGGCATGTTTTACTACGCCAAACAAAAACCGACAACGACGTAAAACAGTAACCTATTTAGATGACTTCGATAAATGTGTAGTGAGAAGACTAGTGTACAATTATCATATAGAAGAATATAGAATACCAACTTTAAAATTATTGAGGGAGGCGCTAAAAAAGTAATAAACTTTCAGGGTTGTGATAAAAGTTTGAGACGCATATTAACCCTTAAGTAGTCGCGCGGGGGCGTAACTGACCCCATATGAAATTGATAGTTAATCTTTGAATGAAACATGTTTTTATTTTTTATAACCCCCTTCTTTTGAATTATTTTATGATTTCTATATGACATATATTATTTTCAATATTCAATCCATTCAGGGCTATTTTTATATTAATTAAAATGTATGTTTATTTTTCTTTATTTCTAACCCAAACAATAATTTTAGAAACAATTTCATTTCTTACGTTACATAGAAAACGTTACTGTATCAATAAAAGTTGCTCCAAATAAAAGCACTGGCTTATAGATTTTTTATATCTGCTGAAAATAATGAAGAAGAATAATAATGTTTACTAAGGTTGTGCTTAGTAATGAATAAAACACACATATACGAAAAATGTATTTTATTTTACATTTGAAATGAGGTATAAATGTAAATTATAAAATTCTATTTTTATTCATAATCGTCCATTTGGTAATATTTTACATCAGTGGTACCAAAAAACAAACAATATTTTGATTAGTTGTCAAAGAATGAATCTTGATGTACTTTTTATTCAGAATCGTCTGACAGTAGTACCATAACTGAGCACTGCTCACATACTGTTTTCAAATGTGACAGACACATTGCTGCTTGACACTTCTCGCAACGAAATTTAGTTTTGGCATCCTTGTTTCTAGGGCAAACTGTACAACGTACTCTTGCATTTGGCTCAGCAACTCTGGTTGGAGGAGGATCGACTTTTGCAACCTTGCAGACTGAAGCCCTAAGAGATTTAGGCAATCGTGTTTGAAGCCCGTTTCTCTATCTGATGTTTGACAAGTGACATCCCCACTTCTTTCAAAAACAATCTGCTTGGAATTTTCCCACCAATGGCGTCATTTGTCAGGTAAATTACTTGAGCATTTATACATGCTATGTCCAACATTCGGTATAAAAGTACTAAGGCCACCTCAAACACCTCCTGGAAGTCGAGTAGGTACCACATTTCTCATCTACTACATCGTCTCCAGACTTAGTCTGATTGTAGAACGTTATAATCTCGGGTTTTCGTAGATCTCCTGTGTCAGGATCAATTGCAGCGTCATGGTGCATGCTTGAAATGAGGACAACACACTTATTCTTGGCAGAAGCATATGAAACAATCGTCATGTCCTCTTGGAATCCATAAATACTCGTATATTCATCTCTTTTCATGGAAACCATCTCTGGTGGAAGCTCTGCCTTGTTTTTACATACTGTTCCTACATACGTAAGTTTTTTTTTTTTAGTAGTTCAGTAACCAATGGTACACTGCTAAACCAATTGTCTGCGGTAATGTTTCTACCAGACCCATGAATGGACTTTGTCAGACGGACGACAATATCAAGAGGTTTGTTTGGCTGCTTATAGGGACTGTTATCACGTTGTTGTCCTACGTAAATTTCCATTGCCTTGACATAAAACATTTTTGCATCAGTCAAAGTAAAGATTTTTAATCCATACTTTGCCGGTTTGTTCTTCATAAACTGACGAAATGAGCAACGCCCTCTAAGTGCAACAAGTTGTTCATCTACAGTTGCAAACTCACTGAGAGAATAATTATTATCACAATTCTTATTGAAAATCTCAAAAACCTCCCGAAATGGAGCTAGTTTGTCCAGAACTCTTCTCTCAGCTCGGTCAAGTATGCTGTCGAATCTGATGGTGCGAAGCAAAAACAAGAAGCGCCTCAAACTCATAGTTGAATAAAATATTTCTATACCAAACCCGTCCCGAGCCCAAAGGTCTTGAAAATTTTGATGTCCATCTCGAGTACCACCTGCCAATATTAGAAGACCCAAAAATGATTTCAGTTCAACTTTGTCAGTTGGTAGGCAATCCCTTTTGCGTTTGTAATTTGCATTAATACTATTTATAAAAATATTTGTATTTTCCACGATGATTTCAAGAATTTGGTCATCAATCATCAGGCCAAAACACTCTAAGGGAGTCTTAGCATGTTTTGCTTGATTTATTGGGCCTGGTAGGTGTTTTACTATATTTACTGCCCGAGATCGACTATTTGGACGAACATAAGGGTCTCTCATCCAAATAATTGACTTGTCTTTTCCTAATAAGTCTTCAACAAGGTCAGTAGACCTTCCCCAGCACCTTGCACCACAGTTTCAATAATATCATCAATAGTATTATTGTAAGTTACGTAATCAAATTCATTTGGCTCACCTGCTCCTCTGACTACTGACTCCATAATAGCGTCCAAATTACAAGTGATAACATTTCTGTTGGAATCCTCTTCTTCATCATCCTCGTCACTACTTGGTGAATAATTTGGGTCTTCATCGGTATCGTCTCCCAACCCTATGCTAAAGTCAGAGTTTGTATCGTGTTCACTCTCACTCACATGGTCGCTTTCATCGTGATCAGAATGTTGGGTTTCATCGACTAAATCATCGTTGGCCTCAGATGACGGTTCTTCCAACAAATAGCATCGAATTCTTTCTTCTCGCTTCTCACGGGACTCCATTTATGTATTTTTAATTTTATAACTAAAAACTACGGTTGAAAAAGTATACTTCAAATTACTACTACTACATATATACACACAATACTATATATACACGCAAACTAAGACTGTTTCACAACACAAAATTTAAGTCACACAACCATTCGCGTGGGGTATGACCGACCCTAGCAATAGAAATAAAATAAATACACGAGTAGTTGTGCGGGGGCCTCACTGACCCCTAAACTATACTATACTGTACTTCAACGTGGCGAGCGGCAGACTACTGGAATTTGTGCGTCACACACCTTCTGAGAGGTACTGAGCTGCTTAGCAGGCTGCCCAACCCACAACTAGTGATAGAGCGTAATATACCTACAAGGGGTCAACTAAACCCCCGCGCGACTACTTAAGGGTTAAAGGATTTAGGGTTTACTCGGAGAAAGACAGCAAACAATAGAAAGTTGTTAATTGAAAAACCAGAAATCCGAGAAAAACGGATAACATATTTGAGAGCATTGAAAAGCTATAGGGAGCAAGGAAGTCCAATAATTTATTTAGACGAGTCTTAGGAAAGTGCAATTACGTGGAGAAGATAGGAAAATACTATGCAGCGGCAAACCCCAGATAGACAATGTTATAGAATCCTTTAAGTTACTCAACTTTTTACACTTGTGCGTGAAGATGATTGATCTGTATCATAAATACGTGCAGATTGTGAAGTAGATGAAGCAGGTGTAGATGTTGTAGAGTCCTGTTGAAAATTAGGTAGTCTGGAGTGATCTAGAATATCGTCTGCTTCAAAGTCACCTCCGTATTCCGAGTCACTTGCCATCTCATCATCATAGACGAATCTGTCTTGTTCACTGCTTCTGAGGGTGTCAAAATCTTGAACTGATAAGACATCCTTTTTCCTTTTTTTATTGGGGATATCATCAGAGTCCATTTTGAAACAATACAAATATCGTCATATAAAGTGTAATAAGTTGCGAGCGCAATCATATTTAGCTACAAACATATTTTTTCCCAATAGATTATATCATACTGGAGCCATCAGTATTAAAACTCTTTGGTAAAACAAAAAATTAATATTTTATTACAAATAATATTAGTACCATGTTTTTGAGGTACAAAATTACTGTCACAAAAACTAATATGTTACGAAAACCTTATAAACAATTCTTACAGTTTGAATAGTACAAAATGCTACTAATACAATCCTCATATAAGTACATTAAGTTAATTTGATAAAACTCTTACCTGTAAAGATTAAAAATGAGTTTTAGTGGGAAGTGTTCAACAGGTAGTGCGATGCTAGTGTTCTAGAAGCACGGTGGTCAGTATCTTAGCCACTTGAACGATGTATTCTTTCTGGAAGACAGAGAGACACTGCCAGAGTGAGCAAACAGATTCCTCAAGACATCAGGATTGGCTGATGACGATAAAGGTCATTTTAGCTCGACCGATCACGCAATAATGGCCCTTACTGACGGTGGTTAAAATATTAACCACCGTGCGCTACCTATGACTGTTATGAAAAACAGGTGTGCACAGAGAGTTTTAAAGGGTGGCTAAAATATTAGCCACTATCCTATAAAGGGTTAAACAAAGTAATAAGTTGATAGAACATCTGTTTCTGTATATATTTTCAGTTTTGTAATAAAACAAATTATACCTTTAACATATACTGTTCTATAAAATTTATGTAAATAGAATCAGTTATCATTGAGACACATCCAATGCATTATTTTCATACCAACCAACAAGTAAATGACAATCAAATATTTAAAATCTTTTAAGTCTTTAGATAGCGTAAATTATCAAAAGACTTTAGTAGCGAGTGATAATTCAATAAGCATAGCGTCAAAATCAAATTAAATTATAAAATATCTTATTTTGTCTTTCCAGTCTCAGAACATGTTTACACCTGCACAATAAATTCTTGATTTAATTAGATAAAACTGATAACTTAGTTATTTATCTTCTTTCAAATGTAAAACTCTTTTTTTTAATTTTTAAAACAGTTACACCTTATGTTATATCAGTTATATTATTATATTTTGGAAACAAGTTTATTTAATTTGATTTTTGTTCAATAATGCCTACCTTGTTGGCGAAATACCTCAAGCAAATAATACATTTATTTGAAAATTCTGATAATGTACAGTATAGTACATTAAAGTTTTTATTATCAATTATGTCTCATAGAAAAGTAAACAAAATACAAACAACTATGTAATAAAATTATCCTTACTAATAAATCTAAGGTTAGGCTTACGTACATAGTAAAGTTTTTAACATAGATCTCATTATATTAAAATTAATCATTTCTTCTGAAATAAAGTAACCAAACATTAAGCAACAGTTTTTCACAAGGAAAAACTATGTTTTTGTTTTAAGATAAGTATTGGAAACTAGATATAAACCACAGCCGGATGGTATCATGGCCGGCAGGATGTGATGTGATGAATTCATTGAACTTTCTACCCTTTCCACCCTCTTGTCTTACCGCTTGGAATGCGCCATTAGGTATTCCGCGTAAAATATGGAATTCCCCGAAGGACAACATTAGTATTACTAAGAAAAAATACCCCTCCTTCTAAACAGGATACATCCCCACCAACGGTATCTTACAGATTTTTGTGGAGTATGTTTTGGTATTTATTAATAAAAATATTCTATATTTAATCAAAATACTACGGCTTTGATGTCAGTACCGACATTCTTAGTCATTCCTTTGCCTTAATTGTAAAATGTTAATTGGTAATATAACAAAAATTGTTGTCTACACGACTTTTTAAGTACTTTTATATGTTTTTGTAATTTTCTGTTCTACGAACAGTGTTGGCCAAATGTATTGAATCTACAAAAATTCTCCTTCGACCTTTGACTTTGAAACTCCTGCTATCACGTCTGTTGTTTTTTCATTTGTGCCAAAGCACTTGCAGGCACAACCAACAGTACGGACTTACTCGAAACTACAAAGAGTCTGAAGAGTTTGGACAGTTTTGTGGGATGCTTGATGGTTTGGCTTTCCTTCCAGAAAAATATGTACTACAGGGGATGCAGCTTCTGTAGGGATTGGTTCCTGTCGAAGCTTTATACCAGCTGTACTACTTCAACGTCTACTATGTGAGCGGTACAGCAGGAGAAAACCCTAAACCAGCCATTTTTCCACCATCACTCTGGAAAGTGGATGAAGCGACTCTTCCCGACTCACACAGAACAAACAATATGTGTGAGGCGTGGAATAACCGATTTAAGAACTTAGAAGGCCTCCAAAACCCATCTACGTGGACGGTTATCGAGGCCATACACCGAAATGACGAACTGGAGAGAACAGACGCTCTGCAACAAACTCAACCAAAAACACTGAACAGCTACAGCGTCGACTAAAACAGTTGTGTGTAGAGGTGTGCCAAACAGTACTAATGCGGAAACCAGCTGCAACTGTGATGGTGCCGGCCGTGAGACAGTACCGCGAGACAGTTCCAGTTCCAAACAGTTCCACGACTCATGAGACACTCTCTGTGGTACTTTTAGCTTTGATGGTGTCAGTTCTACAGTACCATAAGGGTGTGGATTTTTAATCACAATTTCAGTTCCAGTTTGGTACTTATAAGATAAACATTTACTCTGTTAAACATATGTTTGATTTTAATACAACATAAATGTAAATATTCATCTATAACGTTCATTTTTATGGATATATCGATTAAATGCTTACGATAATGCATATTCAAAAAGAGGCAATCTCAGAAATAATAAGATTTAAAAAAAAATAAATAAAAAAGTATAGTATGATTTATTTTACTAAATATGCAGCTAACATTTTTAGGCCTATACATGGACAAAATATTAAATATAGCCCACTTTTTGACATAATTATAGTTCATTTTAAATAGACGAGTTCCCTAGCTTTTGTAGTTTACAACTGAGTTCGTCTTTCATTTATAATTAAACCTTTATTCGAAAAAAATACGTTCACAATGGAATAGACGTGGCAATGAAACATAGGTATTGTTTAGCCAGAGTACTTAGTGATGGGTATAATAAATTAGTTCTAATATAAGATAACAATTATACTATAAAGGCCGAATACTACGATTAGCGATAGCACGCACGCAACTGTTTGATTTTGGATATTAAATTATTTAAAGAGTCTACAGAAGTACAGTTCAAGACTTGTTTCATTTCTAAGAACTGCATAGTCCGTGAGAATGGGTACTGTTGACGTTGCCGGTACTGTTTCACTGGCTCTGTGAAGTTGGAACAGGGAGTTCCAAATGTTATAGCGGAACTGTCGCGGTTACGAGCGTGAAACAGTACCAACGAGACAGTTCCAGTTACTTTGACCCACCTCTAGTTGTGTGAACGATATTTAGCTAGGGAAGTTATTATAAATTACTTTTTATCAAAAGTGGGATAATCTGATAATCTATTAGATTTTAGTATGTAACTAAAAGGAGGTTTGTAAATTAACAATGATTTTATATTTTTTTTGTTTTAATATTGTAGCTTACAGATTGAGTGTAAATAATATTTTTTGTTTGAGTTTAAGTATTTTTTTAAATTTTAAGTTTTAAATATTAGTAAGTGTAACCCAAATTATTTAGTTTAAATTTAAATGTATATTTATTATTTTAGAATGTTATACAAATTATTAAGTGTTAAAACTAAGAAATACATATTTGTTATTTACAAGCCTATTTGTAGTTATTGACTTTTTTTGTAGCTTCAATTTTTTTGGAATCTTTTGCCCAGTAATAAAATTAATATAATTTTAAAAACCCACTGCTTGGCTTTTACGAATTTGTATAAACTATGGTAAATATTTTATAATTAATACTCATGGGTTAAGGGGGAAAGTCATGATCAAATGAAGAGTGTCTACGTGTTTCTTTTACATAAAACTAAAAAGTATAAAGTTTATAGTTTTTTTTTTAAAAGATGACTATAAATACATCATTATTTTAGTTCTCGGGAGTTGATGTGGTAAACATGATGTGGCCCATCTCCGAAGACCAAGGTAGATAGTGTGCATGAACAAGGGTAGATGTTTTCTATCTGTAAGATTATAAACTTGTTTTAAAACAAGTCTGCAATAGTTTAACCACTATTGCAAGTTTAATTCAAATAAAATGAAATATGATTAAGAAACGTGATTAATAGTTTTGATTGGTCTTTTAGGATAACCCCTACAGAATCAATGTTACACTTACTCCTACAAAATATGCAGTGCACTTAACAAAGTCAGTATGATAGTAGCCGTAGTGATATTAGATTGGTAGGTATTTAGAAGGCCCCGCGAGCTGAGCTTGATAGCAGGTAGGAAGCAGGTAGAGTGCCGAAGACAGGTAGTTTTAGGTGCGACACAGGAGCGCTTCCCCACCCCTTTTCGGAGGCGCTCCTGAGTCGCACCCCTAGTGAAAATTATTTATGACAACCCCTTAGCCAGGTAAGAGGCGCTCCTGTGTCGCGGATTCCTAGACAAGACGCCGTCAGCGCGAACTTAAAACGACGCCAAATATAAACTCGTCAACAAGGCCTGAATACAGCTGACATAACCTCAAACCACTCCCTTCAGTGCCAGAGACACACTAAATAAGAAAACAGATGAAGTGCGTTGGGTGCACCGGGGCACCCGACGCATGTGCGGCTCTGTGTGCCCGGTGCACCGAGGCACCCGCCGCAGTGAACGTGTTAATGAGGAAAACAGTAGTGTGAGTTTTCATAGGCCTCTTTTTTCTTAGTAAACAACCTTCAAACTCGGGTGCACATAATTTCTGCACGGTCCATACTGAGTCTGATACCAAGTAAACATTTTAATTGTAATCCAAGTTTAACAAATAAATCCATTTTTGTAAAAAATGTCAATTATTTTGATTCAAAATTGACTTCAAGTTCTGCTTTACTACACTCCCTAGCTTGATTTTTCAATAAAATGTTTGTTAAAATGGTTTAGTTGCGTTAGGGCGATGTGGACTTAGAGTGACGTGGTCTTAAAGCGACACATTGGCAGGAAGTCATTTAACAATCACTTCCTAGAAATTGGAGTGGGTCATTTACTACAAGAAAGGTGACACGAACCACCTGACGAGCCTAGTGAATACACGAGCATCGAATCACACCAACCACGTCGGGTGTGGTGAATTACTTGCATTCTGTTATCTTACTCTTTTAAAGATACTATTAAACCATAATATATTAAAATAATAGTGTTATATGATTAGTTTATATATCTCTAGTGAAATGCATTAGTAGATATTGGAAATTTCACATTATTATCTCATAGTAAATTGTTAAATTATAAATGAAAAAAATAGTACCAGGTAGTACCATATACTGTTTATGATTCGGGGGACTCTAAAACGGATTTTTACACCAACTTGTAAAATCATTATTTTGGCATGATCACAATACTTTCTCTCTACTACGCATATGGAGAAAGTAAAAAAATAGTAGTTATCTAACTATTCTGAAGGGAAATGACAAATCTACCAATTCTTTTCACTAGAGGACAAGCGGTGCGATCAAAATGCGCAACGTCCTTCTCAGAATTCAAGAACTACCCTAACTAATTGGTCGAGGTGCGCTGCTAGTTTTGACGCTATTCATTGTATCATATGTACATAAAAATGAATAAAGAGAATTTGAATTGAATTGAATATGTCTAGGGAAGTGTCGAACTGCGAAGCTTTGTTTAAAGCCAGTAGGCGGAGGTCTTGCCTACAAATCGTAACGTATGGCGAAAATGTACAATAAAAGAAATAATGTGATGTAAAAGCAATATCTTAAAAAACATTTGATAACTTGAAAACTCTGATTCTTATGACTTACAGTACCCGCACTCTACATCTATGAAGCTATCTTGCACGTAGATCAATTACACCTGCAGACTCACATGGATATCCATAATTACCCAACACGCCATGCCTCAAGGTTCACCCTACCTCAACACA
Organism: Stictocephala bisonia; assembly: GCA_035578905.1. Classification (NCBI taxonomy): domain Eukaryota; kingdom Metazoa; phylum Arthropoda; class Insecta; order Hemiptera; family Membracidae; genus Stictocephala; species Stictocephala bisonia. The sequence continues at coordinate 28,778 of JAQJVL010001118.1, forward strand.
GAACAGCCCTCTATGAGAAAAAACCCTCATACATTGGCCGGAAATTTAAAAACCTTCTTCCACACTACCTCTGTAACCTGACAGGAAACAAACTAAAGAACCTGCTTCGAGAGTTCCTGCTAGAGAGACCTGTGTACACCATTGAAGAGTTCCTGGAATCTGCAAACACCAGAACCATATGATGTTTATTATATTTTGACAAATTTCTGTACTTGATGTTCATGAAATAAAGGAATTTTGATTTTGATTTTGATTGACTCTTTAAAACTGTGTATCAAATGCTTCATATGCCAATTGTGGCCAGGCTATCTTTAACGCACACATTAAAATACTTTACAAGAAAATTGACCAATGAAAATTAAAATACAGTTTTAAAATTAAGCTATTCCATTCATGTTTTAAAAATTATTTGTTTATTGAATAAAGGTTTTATTGTATTGAATTGAATTATTGTATTGATCCTACAATATCGATATTATTATTATGAAATATTGTTATGGCATAATACACGCTCTTAATCGTCATTTTCTATTCATATTAATTCAAAAATTCATATTATAATGAATTAATTTAAAAAATTTTTTTAATTTAAATTATAGATGAAATTATAAACATTACAATTGCACTAAACACTCAAACTACTATGTCTCATCTATATTTTATGTCTTACACTTCACATTGTTACATTTTACCACGGTTTAAAAATGGGGATAAGAGAATATATTTATTGAAATGACAATTTAATAAATAGCGGTCAATCATAAAACCCACAAAAAAACCCCCATTTAACTCTTCAATCTCGTTGCCGAAAATCATTTAATACCTCACTCTCTACGTTAGAATGTTATTTTTCAACAACTAAATCAGGAATGTTCTACAGAACATGATAGTTAAAGTATTGTACTGTATAATGCTTTTTACTAAAGTTTTTAGTATCTAATATGCCTAAAAGCACAGTAAAGAAAATACAGGTTTTAGGCCTAAGTACGTATTACATTTTTTAAATTAGACCTAAAAAGATTAAGAGTGATCGATGACCTCTTCTTAAATAATGTAAATAAATATCAAGCAAATGTCTTCACAAAATAACAAATAAATATATTTGTTTGGAAGATAATTTAACACGTTAAGTGCCATGGCCCAATATGGTAGTTTGTCCCAGAATGCCAAATTTTTCAGAATGAGGTAGAGTGTTGAAAACTCTTGTATTATCAGTAAAAAGCATGAAAATATATATTAGGGGAAGGTGTTGTACCTTGGGACAGTTTCGATCGTATTAACCCTTTGCGATCGTGCGGCCCGGCTGCCGGGCCACAACAAATTCCAGACAGCTCGGAATAATTTATTGGTAAGTTGTCCTCGCCGCTCGCGTGGCCTGCCTCCCGGGCCATGCCGTTCTCAGCACCAGCTCGGTATTTAACATGGCGGCTACCTCCCATCAACTCAGAATTAATTACTGCTACAAGCGGCAATATTGACATCGGATATTTAAAATTTAAAAAACTAGTACCCGATATTTTATAAAACTATTGTAAATTATACATTTAAACAGACCATTTAATAAATATGAACGTTAATTTAACTGTAAAATACTAGTTTCATTGGTTACTTATTTAAAAAAATTAAATAAATGATAGTTTGCAAATCTACTTGTGCAGTCACTATTAAAATTTGCTATTTTATTATAATAACTAGCTGAACCCGGCGGACGTTGTCTCGCCTTTCATTTTTCATTGACATACCAAAATAAAGCAATAAAAAGAATTATAGAAAAAAACCATTATTTATTAAATGAGTGCAAGAGGGTAAATTATTTATTTTTTATTTTCACGTTTCACCACATTTTTTAATTACCGAGGAAAAAACGTTAACACCAAATACAGATCACCTGATCAAGTAAACGTAGTGTGTGCTACACTCTCAAGGTGAAATGTAGAACCACACAATAAATCAAAACATATACAGTACTGTTGTTGTGAGAACTTCAATCTGCTTAATGCATGTGAAACTACATTAAACCACACAGTCATATGTTTTTTGTAAACAATTCAGATTCTCCATTTGAATAACATGGGATCTTTAGGAGCCTGTGGGGCGGGACCCTGTGGACGGATCTGCATCAAACTTCAAAGAAACCATCACGGGAGTATACAGGACAACATCCTAAAGTTTTATGGCGATCGGTTGGATGGTTTGGCAGCGCATAAACTTCAAACATATATATATATATATATATATATATATATATATATATACACAAACATCCTCTTTTATAAATATAGATTAATATCCTGACTGTCTTTTGTACATAACATTTATATTGAAAGTTATTAGTATTCGATACAATTAAAAAAGTTTACCTTGCTATTTATTTAATAACGAAATTCTCTATAAATATATTTGTTACCTATGCACTCACAATGGATTTGTCTCATTACTTTATCGTGAATAAAAATAGTTTACCAACGTTTTATAAATAAATAATTATTATGATGATTGTTTATATCCTTAAGTAACTGTTGTGTTGGTGTAACTACAAATAAGAAATTATTAAAATACAAAATTATGAAAAGACATTTATTGAAACCAATATACACTACAATAAAATGAAATAAAAATATTATTGCAAAATAAAATGAAACTAAACAATTAATTAGGCTATTGCAGTTACAATCGTTTCATGGTTATTATTGGGTTTTAAACTTTTTGTTTGAATGGTACTTCTCGAAACATTCACCTATGTGGAGTCCAGGATTGTTTGCACATGTTTTGCAAAAGAAGTTTATTCTTTTCCTCTCTTTTCCAGGTCTTCGATCACTACACACTGAACAGTCTTTAGATTTTCCAGTTGGTAGTGGATACGGCAGATGTAGTTAAATTGAGTGGAGTTGTCAGCATACAACGTACTTAGCATTGCTACTAGATTTTTGTCTTTCCATAGAGAGAGGCAGAATCGCTCACTTTTCCTAAATGTTTTTATATCGCCCTTTTTAAGTAAAAGTTTAGTAGACTTTTTCTTTGCATTCTTTCTTTATGGTTTGACTATGTCAGGAAGGCCGCTTCTGTTAAGCATAATTGTTCCAGTCAGGTGTATTTTCCAGTTTTGGAGTTCTTTTGCCAAGTCCATGTTGTTATACCATCTGTCCGTAAAAACGTGTAGGCCTTCGATGTTTCCATAAGATTGTCGAAGTTTATCTACCAGATGTAAGACAATACGGCTTGTTACTCCTAAATCTGGCCTATCCAAACGATCTGTTGTTACTTTCCCAAAGTATGGCTCAACAGCACAAATATAACCTGTTGAGGACTCAGAGAGTACAAAGACCTTAATGCCCCATTTTATGGGCTTGTCCTTATTGTAGACTTTAAACACGACCCGCCCTTTGAATCCAATAGTACTTTCATATACACTAACTTTTTTTTCTGGGACATAATGTTCTCTAAATTTTTTATCCAGATAGGAAGCTACATTCCTCACATTACCAGACCGTGTTAACGTTCTGGATATTGGGCCTGAAGGAGGTGGGGATACGTGCAAATTCCAGAAGATCTGTAAAAACCTATCCCTGTTGAAAACATCCTTGAAAAAGGGTTGGTAGTCAACCCACTCATTAGAAAAGTAGTCATTTATTTCGGGTTTGTCATTCATTCCCATATTCACAATTACCCCGAGAAAAGCTTTTAACTCTGGAAGAGTAAGTTCTTGCCATTGCCACCATATTGATTTTTTCTGTAAAGGCATATTCTTCTGAATTTTTTCGGCAGCATACCTGTTTGTTTCTTTGACTATTTCATTTAATAAGCTGTCAGTAAAGAACAACTGAAAAACTCTTAACGGGGTTGAAGGTTTCTCATTACTTGGTGATTTATAGCCACTAACTTGTGACCATATAAATTTGGTAAAACGTCCTTCCCCATCAGACCATTCTTTCCATTCATCACTAGCATCCTGTAATTCTTCATTGCTTTCACCATTCTCTTCTACATATTCCTCTTCTTCTAAAGTAGTTTGCCCACTTTCCTCTATTGATTCTTCCTGATTATAACTATTAGAGTCACTGAGAATGGACATAGTATCACTATCATGATGTGAGTCTATTTCAATATTTTCTTCAAACAGTAACTTCCTCAAGTCGTCAGAACCTAATCTTAAACAACTCACTAACTAACCACAAAACAGCATAAAAAAGATGTAAACAACTGTCAAACATTCACAGTGCATATTTTAAATACAATAAAGGTTACTATATTACAATATTTATAACACAAAAGTAATTGTTTTCATGATTCATTTACTATGGACTTACTCAATGTTCAAGTAGTGCACAAATATGGAAGCTACAGTCCTCACTTACAACAAACAACTCACTAACTAACCACAAAACAGCATAAAAAGGATGTAAACAACTGTCAAACATTCACTGCAATAGCCTACGTGAATAGGCAGTGGAAGAGACGTTGTTATTTTATATTCTCCTGTGATTTGATTGGCAGTAAAGTAAAAACAGCTGGTGTTTCATTTAGTTCAATAGTTTCTCGTTTGATGTTGGCACTTTACGGCTACACCAGCACAATGTAATTATTTCTAAATGGAGAACGAATTTATTGGGCAGTCACACGGGCCATACGACCGTAGAAGGAATTCTATAGTGGCCAGTCAGCCGGGCCTCGCGTGAGCTGAGGACAACACAAGTCGAAACTAATATGAGTTGGCGCAAAAATGGCTGTGGGCCGTGAGCCAGGCCACGCGTTCGCAGAGGACAACCCATATATTTCAATGTTGATCGCAAAGGGTTAAGGGAGTAATTAATTATCATTTACACCCTTGCAGAGTACCCAAGGTACAACACTATGTTGTACCTTGGGATGCAGGGTGTTGTACCTTGGGGTGCAGGGTGTTGTACCTTGGGACGTAGGTTATTTTACCTTGGTAACAGGTGAAAAAGAGGACAACAATAAATTTATCAAACAAATCTTATTTATGTCAAATACAAAATACAAAACATTACATAAAGGTCATAAAAAATGCCTCTTTGTGTACAAGATTAGTCCATTGGCATGTCATATGCACTAAAATTCACAGGAAAATAGAGGGCTTGTTTCTGACGCCCTGAAGTTCCGGTACTTGAGGGCAAAGGAAGTTTACAAATTATGTCTTCTTCGTCAATCTCATAGATGGTTTCGTTTTTCAGCTGAAAAGTGTTGTTGCCTGTTTTAACCTAGTACTGAATTTCATACACTATGTCTACTTTTTTTGTAACTTTTGCAACGTAATACAGAGTTTTTGTCTTGCCAGTAAGTTTAACCAAAACGTAATCATTTTCTTTGATGTCTATACAATCAATATTATCTTGTAAATCTATGTCCATGTCTTCATCCAGCACTCCCTCTATTAATCCTTCCATGGTCATATCACAATCTTCCTTGTCAGACAGAAAATTCATTAGTTCATCCTCAGAACTAGAGGTGTCTATAATGTTTGCTTTGTTTTTCTTCCTAGGGTTAATTTTGAGCTTCTGTTTGGCAGGATACATTTTTTTAGGAAGGATAGAACCTCTTATCTTTTTAATTTTTTTCTGCTCTTCAATCTCCTTCTTTTCCGGGGTGTCAGTCAGTATTCTTGTTTTCCCAGGCTGTCTTCCCCTTGTAGTTTTTTTCCTAGCTGCAGCTTTAGGAAAAGGGCGAATCATTTCTGGAGTGATAACTTCAGGTGTTTGTTTTGCTGTTGATGCAATCTGTAGATCACAGCGGAACGGCGTAATCGGGACTTCACTACCATTAACATTAGGCCTACTGGTCAAAACTGGTAAATCAATTAAAATTCCATCCGTTAGTTCACTGTCTACAATATTTGTATTTTTCTGGACTAGTTGACGATCTGTTACATAGGATGAAAGAAACTCGTCGTCACTAAAAATGTTTCTTTCAAATGGAAATATCCCTGTCACCTTAAACCCCTTTTCGATATTTTCTTTTGTAAATGATTTGCTGTAAGCACTGCCTATCAATCCAGCAACATCATATATCTGGACAGGTTTTCCAGGGTTAGGTACCATCCACCCATTCATGGCACTGTTGTAGTAGCCTTTATACGGGCCAAACACAGTCTGGTCCAATGGCTGTAACTTGTGGGAAGTGTGGGGCGGAAAGGTTAACATCACCACACCATTGTCCTTAGCCAAATCTAAACATTCAATCGAAATGTGAGTTGTGTGATTATCCAATATTAGAAGGACAGGGTTTTCTTTAGTAGGTTTCACATGGCTGATAAAATTCTTTAGATAGTCAACAAATAACTCTTCAGTGGACCACCCACTAGGATTTGCACCCCCAATTCAACCATTTGGTGCTCCAATAAGCATATGTTGTTTAAAGTTGACTCGAGGGAAAAAAAAGCATTGGAGGAACACTGTTGCCAATAGCATTAACACAGGCTATCATCGTTATATTAAGTCCTCTTTCCCCCGAAGTGACTGAACCAACCTGTTTAGTTCCTTTAGTACAGAGAATTTTTGGCGGCTCATGTACGGTAGAATTACCGGTTTCATCTAGGTTGTAGATGTCGCTTGCTTTAAACTTATGTCTTTCCATAACAAGCTGTAAATTATCAAAAAACTGTTTGACATTTTCTCTATTAAAGCATGTTGCTCTAGCAAGACTTGTAGCCTCAGGTTTTTGTAAGCTTAGGCTAGGATGACGTTGCCTAAAACCACGTAACCAAAACTCTCCAGCAGATTCAGCAGTAACCCATTCGTTTGGTACTTGGGTTTTGCTATTTAGCTGCCCTGCCAGGGCTTTTGTAAACTGAAAAGCTAGTTTAAGAGTTTTTTTTTTGTTAGGCCATAATGTAAGGCAGCTGATTGTTTTAAGTAACCAACGAGCTTAAGTTCTTCCTCATTTGTAAATACTTTCTTAACAGCATTTCTTTCACTATCATATACAAAATTAGGCTCATCTTCATTTAATCCTAATGCGAGGTATATTTTATAATGCCTACTCACGGTTGAATTGCTCAGGCCATATCTTCGTGCAGCCTCGTTAACCTTAAGGTTTCCCTTAAGGACATCATTGACAGCATTTTCTAGAGCTTGAAAGTTGAACTTCTCCTATGTCTTTACGATAAAAAGATAACTAGGCTAAGCTACATTTATAAACTAGTTCAAACCAAGCACTTTTTATTAGTAAGCACTCTAAATTCACCAGCAATAATAAATACATTATCATAAAATTCATTAATTTAATACAGTCATGCTTTTCAGTGTATTTTCTAGACACGTGTTGTACCTTGGGATGTCCCAAGGTACAGATCGCGGACTAGCTGTGTGCGTGGCCTTGGCTGCGTGGTGATAGGTGGGAGGGGTAGTGTTATGCGCTCTGTCCTGAAAACACTGACTCACCTGCAACAACCTCCTTACTGAGCATCGTAATGGAAATAACAACTAACCCTACCTACTTCCTGGCTAAAATAAGTCTTTTCTGTGACAGTGATGAGTGTGGATGTCATTTGTGCCTAGTTATTTCTTAAACCAGTGCGTGCGGTTTACACCGATTATTATCAATATAGTCGTAGTTACCTAGTATTTTATTTGTCATATATTTTGTTAGTTGTAGTGGTTGTTCATTTTCCACAATGACTGATGAGTTCAAGTCGCTAGTCAAGAATAGAGTAATTCATAGTCAGGGCCGCGAAATTATCGTTAACGTGTTTAAATTTATGAAGGAAGAGTAGAGATGGGCACAACTGCCTCATTTCCACAACCGTTTAAACCACAACAGTTGTGCTGACTAAACGGTTGTTTTAAACGGTTGTGCACAACTGTTTCAACGACAACAGTTGGATTAGGAAGTCGTTGTTCTAAAACGAGATAGTTGTAGCTCAACAGTGTTGTTCTTAATAGTTGAACGTTGTACAGCTTTAATATCGTTGTTTAGTTTAGGTTTAGATAGGATTATAAACTTCCTAATTCTAATAGACTTAAATACATTTGTTTTATATACTTTTTAAATACTGAGGCATATATTAAAGAATATAAGCTTGGTTTATAGAGTGAAATGTATTGCTATAAAACAATGTAAAGGAATATTGAAACTTATTATATATTGATATATGTCACATATCTTGATTTTTTCATAAATTAATATAGAAAATTGACATTTTTATGGTATAATGAAAAAGTAAACAATTTTCAGGAACAAATTATAACACATTTATTGCACAAAATTAAAAATAAAATAAAATGAGCAAATTATTTTTGTATTGAAAATCATTGTTGGTTTTATTGGATGACAAAAATAAGTGATAATTTCTAATATTAAAAATATAAGCAATGAAAATAAAAAATGACACAAAGTATAAATCTATGTACATATTATTATATTTAAGTATTACAAAAGAACAAAATATTAAATGCATACAATTTACATATGCCTTAATGAAAACGAAAGAAATTTCAGGAACATAAATTACACATTTTGTATTGCACACATCTAAAATAAATGAAATTGATCAAATTATTTTCTTATTGAAAATCACATTGTTGGTTTTATGTGATGAGAAAAATAAGTGAGAAATTTCTAATCATAAAAATATAAACAATGAAAATAAGAAATAACACAAAATATAAACCTATACATATTATTATATTTAAGTGGTACATAACAACATAATATTAAATGCATAAAATTGACATATGTCTTAATGAAAATAAAAACGTAAACTAGTTTCAGGAACATAGATAATTACCTACTCATATTCTAGCTAAAATAGATGAAATGAACAAATCATTTACTTGTTGAAAATTAAATTGTTGGCTTTATGTTATGAAAAAAATAAATGAGAAATATCTAATAATAAAAAGATAAACAATGACAGTATCGAGAAAAATTACACATATCAGAAATAACTATTATAAAATCACAAAAATAGGAACAATGAAAATAAAAGAAAATACACAATATATAAACCTACAAATAATTAGGGTTTTAAGTATTACAACAAAAATAATATAGTTAATGAGTAGTAACAAGTTAGCTAGTACAGTAAATTATTTACTTTTATACAAAAACAAATTTTAAAGGTAGGCCTAAATGAAAGGAATAAATCAAAGAACTACCGTAACTTAAACTTTGGTAACATATTTTTGGTTAGCATTTAGGAAAATAAGCTGCATTACTTTGGATGGCTTCAGTCTTGTACGTTTCTCATTGACAATGTCTCCAGTTTTAGAAAATACCCTTTCGCAAGGGACTGAAGATGCAACTATACACAAGTATTTTCGTGCAAGTTTGGCCAGAATGGGATAGGCATGCTGTTTTACACGCCACCAACTTAGAGGATCCTCTGTGATGTCAATTGTCCGCTCTTCCAAATACCGCTGCACTTCAATTATAGCACTTGATGTTGCGGTGCCTGGAGGTTGTGCTTTTTGTAGAACTGTCTTCAAAAACGATGTCACAGATAGCTCGGCATCTTCATCAACTTCACTGTTACTTGTTGATGGTCTCTCGTGATTCACAGGAGCAGTGGTCATCTGCCTTTCTTTGTTGTACTCTGCTGTTGCTAATTTTTTTACGTGTTCTTTAATAATGTTCTGGGCTTGAGATGACGAAAAAGCAAACAGCTTGTATCTTGGATCTAAGAAAGAGCAGGTTCCAATGGTTTTGTTCATTTCAAGATTGTTGAATCTAGTTAGAATGCCAGTCTGAAGATTTTGAACAACTTCCTGCACATTCTTATGGAATGGTTTTTTTATAAGCTTCTGGCAAACATCTGTAAGGCCTGTTGTCAAAAAAATAATTTGACTTCCGTTTACATATTGTTCACCACTGAGCTTCTTTGTGACATCTTCAAACGGCTTTAGTACTTTACAGAGCTCACCGCAAATCTTCCATTCTTCTGATGTGAGTGTCTGTATACCTTTGTCAAGCAAAGCGACTGTAGCTTTGACAGCGTCTTGTATGTTAGTGATTCTGTCTAACATATAGAAAGTAGAATTCCATCGAGTTTTTACCTCTTGGACTAGTTTTTTTGGCATTTGATCTCCTGCATCTTTTTGATATTTAAGAAGTTTTTCTGTGTCCAAATTACTACGTTTGAAATGTGATACTAGAGTTTTTACTTTTTCTATTATATTAGAAACTGGTTCATGTTTAAGAGCATCGGTCACAATCAAATTCAAAGTGTGCGCATAGCAGCCAAAATGCGGCCATTGCAAACGCTCTTTGACAGCATTAGATATATTAGATGCGTTGTCAGTCACAATCATGACTACTTTGTCTGAAAGTTCAAAAGAATCTGTTATGTTTTTAACCTGACGAGAAAGATTAAAGCCAGTATGGGAACCTTCAGTTACTTGGCAATCTAAAAGGGCAGATTCAAGACGGAAGTCTTCTGTTACAAAATGAGCTGTCAAAGCAAGAAAACTATCCTGGGCACAGGAAGACCAGCAATCAGAGGTTAAAGTAACATGACTTACATTCTTTAATTCACTAATTACATTAGCCTTACACTCTTCGTATGCTGCAGGAACAAGACTTTTAGATATAGTTTTCCTGTCAGGCATTTTATATGAAGGATTTAGTTCCTGTACAAAGGCCTTAAATCCCACGTCTTCTACGACTCTAAAAGGTTGTAAGTCTTTTGAAAAAAGGCCCAACAGCAATTTATCTAACTTTCTTTTCTGGCCATGGTTTATTTTTCTTGGAACGAAATTGGTTATGTCCATTTGTCTCGTCCTATCAGTGGATGCACTTTGTGAAGGTTCCGGGAGAGGTGGGTTTGTGGTGGCGCTATAGTTATTATCAATAGATGTAGAAGGCCTATTGGAAAGACTCTCAGTTGAGGCAGCTGAAATTGTTAGGACGGCTTCAACAGGGCGAGTTTGAGGAACTTGGATCAAGTCATTTCTGGGGACATCAAGATTTACAGTGGGGTGCTTCTTTGTTACATGGGTTTTTAAGTTTGTAGTAGTAGACCTAAATGACAATTTTAGTCCACACATATCACACTGAGCAATTTTTGCATTTTGATCAGATATTTTAAAATAGTTCCACATCGAGCTAGTCCTGGGTCGCTTACTCATGGTTGATTTTTAACAACAACAACAGTATTAAGGATTAACGACTTTTAAGCAATATATGTTTTAAAACTATTTAAGGATTAAAGTTGTTAAACAATAAAACTATTTAAGGCTTACCGTGGTTTTAATGAATATATAGAAGTAAATAACAAGAACTAAACAAGAAATAAAATATTAAAACACTATAAATGAGTTAAATAGAACGGAAGTACACAGTTTTTAGATGGTGATGGTATGGTTGGAGGTTAGCGCGGGAACAGAACGGCTAGAGCTGCTTAGTGCTGCTACGCCCAACAGCTGTAGCGGCAGAATATGCAACTAAAGTACTGTGCAATAAGTAAGAGCGTTGTCGACGTTGTCGTTGTGCCGTTGTGTCTGACAGTTGTTCGCCGTTGCCAGTTAGCCAGTTGTGTGTTCTCGTCGTTGTCAACTACTCAACTGACAACTACTTGAGTTAGACAACCGTTTAGTTACACAACCGTTTAGTCCTCACAACTGTTGTGAAACAACCGTTTAGTTGTTTTCTACCCATCCCTAAGGAAGAGGCAGACCGAAAAACTTTAAATATTCTGTTGGCAAAGGCTCGTCAAATAACAGCAGCAGCTACGGGGGTATCAGAGCGAGTTGTAACTCAAATAAACAGTGAGTTTAAAAAATTCCATGTTAGTGGTCCGTGCGAGGCATGTTTTACTACGCCAAACAAAAACCGACAACGACGTAAAACAGTAACCTATTTAGATGACTTCGATAAATGTGTAGTGAGAAGACTAGTGTACAATTATCATATAGAAGAATATAGAATACCAACTTTAAAATTATTGAGGGAGGCGCTAAAAAAGTAATAAACTTTCAGGGTTGTGATAAAAGTTTGAGACGCATATTAACCCTTAAGTAGTCGCGCGGGGGCGTAACTGACCCCATATGAAATTGATAGTTAATCTTTGAATGAAACATGTTTTTATTTTTTATAACCCCCTTCTTTTGAATTATTTTATGATTTCTATATGACATATATTATTTTCAATATTCAATCCATTCAGGGCTATTTTTATATTAATTAAAATGTATGTTTATTTTTCTTTATTTCTAACCCAAACAATAATTTTAGAAACAATTTCATTTCTTACGTTACATAGAAAACGTTACTGTATCAATAAAAGTTGCTCCAAATAAAAGCACTGGCTTATAGATTTTTTATATCTGCTGAAAATAATGAAGAAGAATAATAATGTTTACTAAGGTTGTGCTTAGTAATGAATAAAACACACATATACGAAAAATGTATTTTATTTTACATTTGAAATGAGGTATAAATGTAAATTATAAAATTCTATTTTTATTCATAATCGTCCATTTGGTAATATTTTACATCAGTGGTACCAAAAAACAAACAATATTTTGATTAGTTGTCAAAGAATGAATCTTGATGTACTTTTTATTCAGAATCGTCTGACAGTAGTACCATAACTGAGCACTGCTCACATACTGTTTTCAAATGTGACAGACACATTGCTGCTTGACACTTCTCGCAACGAAATTTAGTTTTGGCATCCTTGTTTCTAGGGCAAACTGTACAACGTACTCTTGCATTTGGCTCAGCAACTCTGGTTGGAGGAGGATCGACTTTTGCAACCTTGCAGACTGAAGCCCTAAGAGATTTAGGCAATCGTGTTTGAAGCCCGTTTCTCTATCTGATGTTTGACAAGTGACATCCCCACTTCTTTCAAAAACAATCTGCTTGGAATTTTCCCACCAATGGCGTCATTTGTCAGGTAAATTACTTGAGCATTTATACATGCTATGTCCAACATTCGGTATAAAAGTACTAAGGCCACCTCAAACACCTCCTGGAAGTCGAGTAGGTACCACATTTCTCATCTACTACATCGTCTCCAGACTTAGTCTGATTGTAGAACGTTATAATCTCGGGTTTTCGTAGATCTCCTGTGTCAGGATCAATTGCAGCGTCATGGTGCATGCTTGAAATGAGGACAACACACTTATTCTTGGCAGAAGCATATGAAACAATCGTCATGTCCTCTTGGAATCCATAAATACTCGTATATTCATCTCTTTTCATGGAAACCATCTCTGGTGGAAGCTCTGCCTTGTTTTTACATACTGTTCCTACATACGTAAGTTTTTTTTTTTTAGTAGTTCAGTAACCAATGGTACACTGCTAAACCAATTGTCTGCGGTAATGTTTCTACCAGACCCATGAATGGACTTTGTCAGACGGACGACAATATCAAGAGGTTTGTTTGGCTGCTTATAGGGACTGTTATCACGTTGTTGTCCTACGTAAATTTCCATTGCCTTGACATAAAACATTTTTGCATCAGTCAAAGTAAAGATTTTTAATCCATACTTTGCCGGTTTGTTCTTCATAAACTGACGAAATGAGCAACGCCCTCTAAGTGCAACAAGTTGTTCATCTACAGTTGCAAACTCACTGAGAGAATAATTATTATCACAATTCTTATTGAAAATCTCAAAAACCTCCCGAAATGGAGCTAGTTTGTCCAGAACTCTTCTCTCAGCTCGGTCAAGTATGCTGTCGAATCTGATGGTGCGAAGCAAAAACAAGAAGCGCCTCAAACTCATAGTTGAATAAAATATTTCTATACCAAACCCGTCCCGAGCCCAAAGGTCTTGAAAATTTTGATGTCCATCTCGAGTACCACCTGCCAATATTAGAAGACCCAAAAATGATTTCAGTTCAACTTTGTCAGTTGGTAGGCAATCCCTTTTGCGTTTGTAATTTGCATTAATACTATTTATAAAAATATTTGTATTTTCCACGATGATTTCAAGAATTTGGTCATCAATCATCAGGCCAAAACACTCTAAGGGAGTCTTAGCATGTTTTGCTTGATTTATTGGGCCTGGTAGGTGTTTTACTATATTTACTGCCCGAGATCGACTATTTGGACGAACATAAGGGTCTCTCATCCAAATAATTGACTTGTCTTTTCCTAATAAGTCTTCAACAAGGTCAGTAGACCTTCCCCAGCACCTTGCACCACAGTTTCAATAATATCATCAATAGTATTATTGTAAGTTACGTAATCAAATTCATTTGGCTCACCTGCTCCTCTGACTACTGACTCCATAATAGCGTCCAAATTACAAGTGATAACATTTCTGTTGGAATCCTCTTCTTCATCATCCTCGTCACTACTTGGTGAATAATTTGGGTCTTCATCGGTATCGTCTCCCAACCCTATGCTAAAGTCAGAGTTTGTATCGTGTTCACTCTCACTCACATGGTCGCTTTCATCGTGATCAGAATGTTGGGTTTCATCGACTAAATCATCGTTGGCCTCAGATGACGGTTCTTCCAACAAATAGCATCGAATTCTTTCTTCTCGCTTCTCACGGGACTCCATTTATGTATTTTTAATTTTATAACTAAAAACTACGGTTGAAAAAGTATACTTCAAATTACTACTACTACATATATACACACAATACTATATATACACGCAAACTAAGACTGTTTCACAACACAAAATTTAAGTCACACAACCATTCGCGTGGGGTATGACCGACCCTAGCAATAGAAATAAAATAAATACACGAGTAGTTGTGCGGGGGCCTCACTGACCCCTAAACTATACTATACTGTACTTCAACGTGGCGAGCGGCAGACTACTGGAATTTGTGCGTCACACACCTTCTGAGAGGTACTGAGCTGCTTAGCAGGCTGCCCAACCCACAACTAGTGATAGAGCGTAATATACCTACAAGGGGTCAACTAAACCCCCGCGCGACTACTTAAGGGTTAAAGGATTTAGGGTTTACTCGGAGAAAGACAGCAAACAATAGAAAGTTGTTAATTGAAAAACCAGAAATCCGAGAAAAACGGATAACATATTTGAGAGCATTGAAAAGCTATAGGGAGCAAGGAAGTCCAATAATTTATTTAGACGAGTCTTAGGAAAGTGCAATTACGTGGAGAAGATAGGAAAATACTATGCAGCGGCAAACCCCAGATAGACAATGTTATAGAATCCTTTAAGTTACTCAACTTTTTACTAACCATTTACAAAAATAAAATGCCTAAGTAATATTATTACAGTCGTTTTAAATGAAGTAGACAAAGAAGCAGGAATAATTGCAATAATAATAATGTGTTTCTTGTGTTTGTGAAATTTACATACTTTCCGACCTACCATAAAAATACGGTTACCACAATACATTTAATGTTTTCAATTTATAATACTTTTTCCCATACATGTTTAGCTGTCAAATAGTAAAGTGTAACCGATATAGAACCTAGGCAGAAGTTTTGGCGCCTTCATTTCAGCGGTGAGCGCGTGAACGCAACCCGTAAAACATATTGTGTTTGTTTGTTGAATGGGTAGTAGTTTGTTTCAGCGCAGAGCTAAAGTCCTCGATGTGTACAACCGTAATTTTGTCCCAAGGTACAACACAGGGCAACAAACTAAAACATGGTTTGTAAAAATATTTTAGGTTAGTTGTACAGGTTAACTAATCATACTGTTAAATAGATCACATTTCAAGGTTCAAAACACTGTCTTAAGTTTAAGCACAAATTAATTAAGAAAAAGTACAAAAAATAATAAATAAAACAACAAAAATTTACTTACCAATAAGAGTTTTTTGTTTTATTTCGTAGCAAGAACAAAACTCTCCTGAGAGTTACCAGTCTCTGTACACTGCCTCCTGGTGGCAAAGAGAAACACTACAACAGGTTAGTTGTGTATTTCGCCCACAGATAGCAGAGATATGCTGATTGTCCCAAGGTAAAACTGTCCCAAGGTACAACACTCTCCCCTACTATAAAAAAAAACTTAGTAATTATATTTTTAGCTGTCGGCCGATCAGACCAACGTTTAAATTTTTAATCAGAAATACACTTAAAAAATAATGTGTCGGGCCGATTGACCTCAGCTAAAACTACGGTAAATTTCATTCTTCTTGATAGCAGTTGGTAGCATTTGGTGCGCTTTGTTTTCTCTGTCAGGTGTTTGTGCCTTTTTTATATGGGGAAAGGGACTGGGGCAATTCATGGAATGAGTCTGGCAACTTCTGTTGTAATGGACTTAATATTTGAGAATTTAGACAAAGGCCATCATTGTACTTGGACAACTTCTACACTTCTGTAGATCTGACCAACACTCTCTTAGATTGGCAAACCCACTTAGTTGGAACAGTAACCAGCAATCGTGCTTGTTTCCCACACCACAAAACACTACCTGCTAACCTAACTTTGTCACCAGGCGAAATGAACTGCCTAGAATACCCGACTGGAATAGTCTATACCAGGTGGTTAGACAAAAGAGAGTAAAAATAATGTCAACAAAGCATCCAGTGGGATATACTGATACAGCGAAAAAAATCGTTTAGGATTGCCCATTTTAAAACTAACCGCTGTAGTCGAATATAACAAGTCAAAAATGGGCATTGACGTTTCCGACCAAATGTCCTCTTACAGCTCCCCAGTAAGGAAGTCTATGAGATGGTACCACAAGGTAGCGGAAAAGTTTATTTTTGGTACCGCAGTGGTTAACTCTTGGCTAGCGTATAGAAAGATAGAAGGTGGTAACGTGATAAGAAATCGAAAGCATTTGCTTTCCATAACAAAATTTAAGGAACAACTAATAATTTATGAGCTGACCGGACTATCGGAACAACCAGAAGAAACAGTAAAGGTGACAGGACATCATTATTTGGAAGAATCCTCAGAGTTTGTCAGAATAGGAAAGAATAAGAGAAGAGTTTGAAAAAACTGCTACAAGAACAGAGCTTCTGATGTAGGTTGTCAGAATGCCAGAAATTTGACAAGAGTTGTATTTTTCTGCAACCTGTGCCCAGACAAACCATATTTGTGTAAGGACTGTTTTAAATTGTTGCATAAATGAAGAATTCAGTATTTGATGAGTTAATTGTGATTAAACTTAATTTTTATGTTAATCTAGAAATTGTTGTAATGTTTTTACTTCATACTCAACATTTACAAAAACTGATTTTCACATAGCCTACATATAAGCAGTAGTGTTAAAAACTTAAGATTTTCAAATACTGTATTAACATTATTCCATTTTTTTAAAGTAAGTTTACTGGGTTTCCAATAAAATGTAATTACATTTGTTCTGAAATCAGAGTTTTGTTGCATCCTTTAGTATATTTACTACAAACACAAGTGTAAGTGTCTTTTAAAGATACTATTAAACCATAATATATTAAAATAATAGTGTTATATGATTAGGTTATATATCTCTAGTGAAATGCATTAGTAGATATTGGAAATTTTACATTATTATCTCATAGTAAATTGTTAAATTATAAATGAAAAAAATAGTACCAGGTAGTACCATATACTGTTTATGATTCGGGGGACTCTAAAACGGATTTTTACACCAACTTGTAAAATCATTATTTTGGCATGATCACAATACTTTCTCTCTACTACGCATATGGAGAAAGTAAAAAAATAGTAGTTATCTAACTATTCTGAAGGGAAATGACAAATCTACCAATTCTTTTCACTAGAGGACAAGCGGTGCGATCAAAATGCGCAACGTCCTTCTCAGAATTCAAGAACTACCCTAACTAATTGGTCGAGGTGCGCTGCTAGTTTTGACGCTATTCATTGTATCATATGTACATAAAAATGAATAAAGAGAATTTGAATTGAATTGAATATGTCTAGGGAAGTGTCGAACTGCGAAGCTTTGTTTAAAGCCAGTAGGCGGAGGTCTTGCCTACAAATCGTAACGTATGGCGAAAATGTACAATAAAAGAAATAATGTGATGTAAAAGCAATATCTTAAAAAACATTTGATAACTTGAAAACTCTGATTCTTATGACTCTTTAAAACTGTGTATCAAATGCTTCATATGCCAATTGTGGCCAGGCTATCTTTAACGCACACATTAAAATACTTTACAAGAAAATTGACCAATGAAAATTAAAATACAGTTTTAAAATTAAGCTATTCCATTCATGTTTTAAAAATTATTTGTTTATTGAATAAAGGTTTTATTGTATTGAACTGAATTATTGTATTGATCCTACAATATCGATATTATTATTATGAAATATTGTTATGGCATAATACACGCTCTTAATCGTCATTTTCTATTCATATTAATTCAAAAATTCATACTATAATGAATTAATTTAAACAATTTTTTAATTTAAATTATAGATGAAATTATAAACATTACAATTGCACTAAACACTCAAACTACTATGTCTCATCTATATTTTATGTCTTACACTTCACATTGTTACATTTTACCACGGTTTAAAAATGGGGATAAGAGAATATATTTATTGAAATGACAATTTAATAAATAGCGGTCAATCATAAAACCCACAAAAAAAACCCCATTTTACTCTTCAATCTCGTTGCCGAAAATCATTTAATACCTCACTCTCTACGTTAGAATGTTATTTTTCAACAACTAAATCAGGAATGTTCTACAGAACATGATAGTTAAAGTATTGTACTGTATAATGCTTTTTACTAAAGTTTTTAGTATCTAATATGCCTAAAAGCACAGTAAAGAAAATACAGGTTTTAGGCCTAAGTACGTATTACATTTTTTAAATTAGACCTAAAAAGATTAAGAGTGATCGATGACCTCTTCTTAAATAATGTAAATAAATATCAAGCAAATGTCTTCACAAAATAACAAATAAATATATTTGTTTGGAAGATAATTTAACACGTTAAGTGCCATGGCCCAATATGGTAGTTTGTCCCAGAATGCCAAATTTTTCAGAATGAGGTAGAGTGTTGAAAACTCTTGTATTATCAGTAAAAAGCATGAAAATATATATTAGGGGAAGGTGTTGTACCTTGGGACAGTTTCGATCGTATTAACCCTTTGCGATCGTGCGGCCCGGCTGCCGGGCCACAACAAATTCCAGACAGCTCGGAATAATTTATTGGTAAGTTGTCCTCGCCGCTCGCGTGGCCTGCCTCCCGGGCCATGCCGTTCTCAGCACCAGCTCGGTATTTAACATGGCGGCTACCTCCCATCAACTCAGAATTAATTACTGCTACAAGCGGCAATATTGACATCGGATATTTAAAATTTAAAAAACTAGTACCCGATATTTTATAAAACTATTGTAAATTATACATTTAAACAGACCATTTAATAAATATGAACGTTAATTTAACTGTAAAATACTAGTTTCATTGGTTACTTATTTAAAAAAATTAAATAAATGATAGTTTGCAAATCTACTTGTGCAGTCACTATTAAAATTTGCTATTTTATTATAATAACTAGCTGAACCCGGCGGACGTTGTCTCGCCTTTCATTTTTCATTGACATACCAAAATAAAGCAATAAAAAGAATTATAGAAAAAAACCATTATTTATTAAATGAGTGCAAGAGGGTAAATTATTTATTTTTTATTTTCACGTTTCACCACATGTTTTAATTACCGAGGAAAAAACGTTAACACCAAATACAGATCACCTGATCAAGTAAAAGTAGTGTGTGCTACACTCTCAAGGTGAAATGTAGAACCACACAATAAATCAAAACATATACAGTACTGTTGTTGTGAGAACTTCAATCTGCTTATGGCATGTGAAACTACATTAAACCACACAGTCATATGTTTTTTGTAAACAATTCAGATTCTCCATTTGAATAACATGGGATCTTTAGGAGCCTGTGGGGCGGGACCCTGTGGACGGATCTGCATCAAACTTCAAAGAAACCATCACGGGAGTATACAGGACAACATCCTAAAGTTTTATGGCGATCGGTTGGATGGTTTGGCAGCGCATAAACTTCAAACATATATATATATGTATATATATATACACAAACATCCTCTTTTATAAATATAGATTAATATCCTGACTGTCTTTTTGTACATAACATTTATATTGAAAGTTATTAGTGTTCGATACAATTAAAAAAGTTTACCTTGCTATTTATTTAATAACGAAATTCTCTATAAATATATTTGTTACCTATGCACTCACAATGGATTTGTCTCATTACTTTATCGTGAATAAAAATAGTTTACCAACGTTTTATAAATAAATAATTATTATGATGATTGTTTATATCCTTAAGTAACTGTTGTGTTGGTGTAACTACAAATAAGAAATTATTAAAATACAAAATTATGAAAAGACATTTATTGAAACCAATATACACTACAATAAAATGAAATAAAAATATTATTGCAAAATAAAATGAAACTAAACAATTAATTAGGCTATTGCAGTTACAATCGTTTCATGGTTATTATTGGGTTTTAAACTTTTTGTTTGAATGGTACTTCTCGAAACATTCACCTATGTGGAGTCCAGGATTGTTTGCACATGTTTTGCAAAAGAAGTTTATTCTTTTCCTCTCTTTTCCAGGTCTTCGATCACTACACACTGAACAGTCTTTAGATTTTCCAGTTGGTAGTGGATACGGCAGATGTAGTTTTCCATTTAGCCTCTCTTCATCCTGACTATTGTATGGTCTTCCTCTTTTTTTTTTAAATTTGCAACATTTCCGACCAATTCATGCATCAACATTTTCCTGTAATTTCTCTGCCGTACTTAATTGTTTTGATCCTGGTTGGCATTGTACAGTAAGAATGAATTCACGAGCGCTGTTTCTAGCAACCAAAAGAAAACCTTCCTCCACCATTTTATAGATTTTCTGGTGAAGGAGTATGATGATATGAATTGGTCTACAATATCAACCCCTCCCATCGATTTGTTGTATTTGCAAACGATTGTGGGTTTCTTCACTTCTTCTACAATATTTTTTTTTGCAACCGTCTTACTGTTTGAGTGGAGTTGTCAGCATACAACGTACTTAGCATTGCTACTAGATTTTTGTCTTTCCATAGAGAGAGGCAGAATCGCTCACTTTTCCTAAATGTTTTTATATCGCCCTTTTTAAGTAAAAGTTTAGTAGACTTTTTCTTTGCATTCTTTCTTTATGGTTTGACTATGTCAGGAAGGCCGCTTCTGTTAAGCATAATTGTTCCAGTCAGGTGTATTTTCCAGTTTTGGAGTTCTTTTGCCAAGTCCATGTTGTTATACCATCTGTCCGTAAAAACGTGTAGGCCTTCGATGTTTCCATAAGATTGTCGAAGTTTATCTACCAGATGTAAGACAATACGGCTTGTTACTCCTAAATCTGGCCTATCCAAACGATCTGTTGTTACTTTCCCAAAGTATGGCTCAACAGCACAAATATAACCTGTTGAGGACTCAGAGAGTACAAAGACCTTAATGCCCCATTTTATGGGCTTGTCCTTATTGTAGACTTTAAACACGACCCGCCCTTTGAATCCAATAGTACTTTCATATACACTAACTTTTTTTTCTGGGACATAATGTTCTCTAAATTTTTTATCCAGATAGGAAGCTACATTCCTCACATTACCAGACCGTGTTAACGTTCTGGATATTGGGCCTGAAGGAGGTGGGGATACGTGCAAATTCCAGAAGATCTGTAAAAACCTATCCCTGTTGAAAACATCCTTGAAAAAGGGTTGGTAGTCAACCCACTCATTAGAAAAGTAGTCATTTATTTCGGGTTTGTCATTCATTCCCATATTCACAATTACCCCGAGAAAAGCTTTTAACTCTGGAAGAGTAAGTTCATGCCATTGCCACCATATTGATTTTTTCTGTAAAGGCATATTCTTCTGAATTTTTTCAGCAGCATACCTGTTTGTTTCTTTGACTATTTCATTTAATAAGCTGTCAGTAAAGAACAACTGAAATATATACTTCAAATTACTACTACTACATATATACACACAATACTATATATACACGCAAACTAAGACTGTTTCACAACACAAAATTTAAGTCACACAACCATTCGCGAGGGGTATGACCGACCCTAGCAATAGAAATAAAATAAATACACGAGTAGTCGTGCGGGGGCCTCACTGACCCCTAAACTATACTATACTGTACTTCAACGTGGCGAGCGGCAGACTACTGGAATTTGTACGTCACACACCTTCTGAGAGGTACTGAGCTGCTTAGCAGGCTGCCCAACCCACAACTAGTGATAGAGCGTAATATACCTACAAGGGGTCAACTAAACCCCCGCGCGACTACTTAAGGGTTAAAGGATTTAGGGTTTACTCGGAGAAAGACAGCAAACAATAGAAAGTTGTTAATTGAAAAACCAGAAATCCGAGAAAAACGGATAACATATTTGAGAGCGTTGAAAAGCTATAGGGAGCAAGGAAGTCCAATAATTTATTTAGACGAGTCTTAGGAAAGTGCAATTACGTGGAGAAGATAGGAAAATACTATGCAGCGGCAAACCCCAGATAGACAATGTTATAGAATCCTTTAAGTTACTCAACTTTTTACTAACCATTTACAAAAATAAAATGCCTAAGTAATATTATTACAGTCGTTTTAAATGAAGTAGACAAAGAAGCAGGAATAATTGCAATAATAATAATAATAATAATGTGTTTCTTGTGTTTGTGAAATTTACATACTTTCCGACCTACCATAAAAATACGGTTACCACAATACATTTAATGTTTTCAATTTATAATACTTTTTCCCATACATGTTTAGCTGTCAAATAGTAAAGTGTAACCGATATAGAACCTAGGCAGAAGTTTTGGCGCCTTCATTTCAGCGGCGAGCGCGTGAACGCAACCCGTAAAACATATTGTGTTTGTTTGTTGAATGGGTAGTAGTTTGTTTCCGCGCGCAGAGCTAAAGTCCTCGATATGTACAACCGTAATTTTGTCCCAAGGTACAACACAGGGCAACAAACTAAAACATGGTTTGTAAAAATATTTTAGGTTAGTTGTACAGGTTAACTAATCATACTGTTAAATAGATCACATTTCAAAGTTCAAAACACTGTCTTAAGTTTAAGCACAAATTAATTAAGAAAAAGTACAAAAAATAATAAATAAAACAACAAAAATTTACTTACCAATAAGAGTTTTTTGTTTTATTTCGTAGCAAGAACAAAACTCTCCTGAGAGTTACCAGTCTCTGTACACTGCCTCCTGGTGGCAAAGAGAAACACTGCAACAGGTTAGTTGTGTATTTCGCCCACAGATAGCAGAGATATGCTGATTGTCCCAAGGTAAAACTGTCCCAAGGTACAACACTCTCCCCTACTATAAAAAAAACTCTTAGTAATTATATTTTTAGCTGTCGGCCGATCAGACCAACGTTTGAATTTTTAATCAGAAATACGCTTAAAAAATAATGTGTCGGGCCGATTGGCCTCAGCTAAAACTACGGTAAATTTCATTCTTCTTGATAGCAGTTGGTAGCATTTGGTGCGCTTTGTTTTCTCTGTCAGGTGTTTGTGCCTTTTTTATATGGGGAAAGGGACTGGGGCAATTCATGGAATGAGTCTGGCAACTTCTGTTGTAATGGACTTAATATTTGAGAATTTAGACAAAGGCCATCATTGTACTTGGACAACTTCTACACTTCTGTAGATCTGACCAACACTCTCTTAGATTGGCAAACCCACTTAGTTGGAACAGTAACCAGCAATCGTGCTTGTTTCCCACACCACAAAACACTACCTGCTAACCTAACTTTGTCACCAGGCGAAATGAACTGCCTAGAATACCCGACTGGAATAGTCTATACCAGGTGGTTAGACAAAAGAGAGTAAAAATAATGTCAACAAAGCATCCAGTGGGATATACTGATACAGCGAAAAAAATCGTTTAGGATTGCCCATTTTAAAACTAACCGCTGTAGTCGAATATAACAAGTCAAAAATGGGCATTGACGTTTCCGACCAAATGTCCTCTTACAGCTCCCCAGTAAGGAAGTCTATGAGATGGTACCACAAGGTAGCGGAAAAGTTTATTTTTGGTACCGCAGTGGTTAACTCTTGGCTAGCGTATAGAAAGATAGAAGGTGGTAACGTGATAAGAAATCGAAAGCATTTGCTTTCCATAACAAAATTTAAGGAACAACTAATAATTTATGAGCTGACCGGACTATCGGAACAACCAGAAGAAACAGTAAAGGTGACAGGACATCATTATTTGGAAGAATCCTCAGAGTTTGTCAGAATAGGAAAGAATAAGAGAAGAGTTTGAAAAAACTGCTACAAGAACAGAGCTTCTGATGTAGGTTGTCAGAATGCCAGAAATTTGACAAGAGTTGTATTTTTCTGCAACCTGTGCCCAGACAAACCATATTTGTGTAAGGACTGTTTTAAATTGTTGCATAAATGAAGAATTCAGTATTTGATGAGTTAATTGTGATTAAACTTAATTTTTATGTTAATCTAGAAATTGTTGTAATGTTTTTACTTCATACTCAACATTTACAAAAACTGATTTTCACATAGCCTACATATAAGCAGTAGTGTTAAAAACTTAAGATTTTCAAATACTGTATTAACATTATTCCATTTTTTTAAAGTAAGTTTAGTGGGTTTCCAATAAAATGTAATTACATTTGTTCTGAAATCAGAGTTTTGTTGCATCCTTTAGTATATTTACTACAAACACAAGTGTAAAAATACAATTTATCAATCTGCTACCTTTTTTGTAAGAAATGCTAGATTTTACTAAAAGAATATATTTGAGTGTTTGCACAATTTTAGAATAAGCGACTATTAACTTATTTCAAATCACATTTCAGTTATAATTATGATTTATTAATTTTTTTCTCCACATGTAATATACATTTTTATCTTATGTCAAAGTGTCGGGCCAAAATGGCCTGGATTTAGACTATATTGAAACAGATGTAAAAGATATAAAAAAACAATATGGTGATTATGGGACAGGGTTCTTTGAATAGTCCGAAGGCTACTGATTCACCATAGTTCATCCTAACGCCACTAGAGTGCACCAAGGCCAACTCAGGTTAAGAAACGTAAACAATAACAATCAACCTAGTGTCAGTCTGATCGGACCGACACACACTCGTTACAGCTTGTCTTCTGTAGGTCCGATCGACTGACATGGCACTTAACTTGTTAACCAGATGGTATTATGGCTGGCAGGATGTACATTAATGGAACAACCTTTGTCACCCTCTTTGTCTTACCGCGTGGGAAGCATAATTGTGTATTCCGCCTAAAATGTGGTACTCCCTAAAGGACAAAATTCCTTTAGTAAGAAAAAGTTTGCTTACAAAGTGTGCTATCTTGTAGTGACTGTATTTTGGTAAAATTGTTACTTATAAAATAGTGAATGGCTTGAGGGTGATTTCCAATCCTCCCAGTGGTTGGACTGGCAAGACCCAACTCAAGTAGCTAGTAGGGTCTACCTGCGCATTTCGACAATAGCCCCAGGGGCCCATAAATAATCCGCTTACTTATTTCTTGACCACTTGAGCAGTTCAACCCTATCCAGGATAAGTATACCCTTTTATTTCGCTATGGAAATTTAAAGGGACCTCATTGATGAGGTGAACCCCAGACAATATGTGTTATGCAAATCTCGCAAATAAAACTATTGGTCAATTTTCATTTTGTCTGGAAATTTTGAGACTGTTTCTTGTTTATTTCATTCACGGAAATTACGGGACGACACGATAATGATATCAATCATGTAAATTAAATGCAAAACACTTTATTACATTTGCTGAAAATCCATAAAATTGTTATTCAAAAAGCAATATAGAATGATTTAATATCTAATATGGTGGGAGAAAATATGGTTTCTCACAATTGTGAGTAGTCTAAGAAATTTATCATATGCTTCTTATCAAGCCCCATAAAATAATTGAGTGTTAAGAATACAAAATAACGAATTTATCACCCTTGTAATAAAGCATCAATGATAACTTTTCAGGTTAACAGTTTTTTTTTTAAATTATTTTTAAGCTAGGAAAAAACCTCTCCTCTCTAAGTTATCATTGGCCCAGTAAAGATTAGTCTGATTAGTGTACCTATTCCGTATTTAAATATGTTAAGTTATTATGGTGGCTTACACCATTGCACATGACCGTGTTATTTGCTTATGTTTATTAAAAAAGATTAATATATAAAAACATACGGAACTGGGAAATAATTAATTTAATCGTTACCATTGATTATATAAACCTACGTAGATAAACCATCTAATATTAATATTTGTGGCAGTAATTCTGTTAGTTTGTGAGGCCTGCAACCACAGCTGGTTTAAACTGCATTACATTTACATGGATAATAGCGCTCCACAATGGACCACAAAAACAGCTGATATTTTGAAACTCAAAATTTAACACTGGATGGGAAATCTATTTGTGTATAAAATCAATGTTGTTACTATAACTGAAATGTTTGTTTCAAGAAAAAAAATGGAAAGAGCACAAAAGAAGAAGAAAAACAAGCCCAATTTTGCATATTTTACAAAACTGTCTTGTCTGGAAATCTACCGAGACATATCATCAATTCGCACCACTACGAAGAAAGAGTAAGACATTTTTTAAGTCTTCCACTAAAAGGTACAGACAGAAGTAAAATGATGCCAGATTTTCAAAGAGAATGGAATGCTGTGTGGAATTCAAAGTTCAAAATGAAGGTAAAGAAATAATTCCTATCAGAGAATCTAAACAAAATGATTTCAGCTCTTGTCCGAAATGTGGTGCTTTTTATACAGTGAGTACAATGTCAAGGCACTTTAAAAGATGTACTGGAGTAACAAAAGTAAAAAGAAACTTTTCCTCCGAAAAGGAAAATTTAAAATTGGTCAACAATGTGATGAAAAAAAATAATGATTCCCGGCATGTGTGACAGTGGTGATAATCCAGTTGTTGATACAATTTTAAATGATTCTGTTATTATTGAGTTTGAAAATATGCAATGTTTGAAATTTGGTAATGAACTATAAAAATAACAAAACCTTATACATACTAGGTTAAGATACCTGGCAAATGTAAGACTGGAAATTAGTAAAAAAAAAACCCCCAGAAGTCAGGCGAATCAGAGATATATTTCATTCAAGTAAGTGGAATGATTTTATATCCGTTCTGCAGACAATGAGTAAACTGAACAAAGGAAAAATCTCCCAATGTTGTTATTCAAGTCGGCTTTCTTATTAGTAATGTTGCAAAGGATATTAGCGCTTCCCTACCCAGAACAGAGGAAGGAACAGCTATAAGGGAATGTATTTCTGCCTAGGTAGAGCTTTATAAACAAAAGTTTAGCAGCACCATTGGTGTTCATGCCACCAAGCTTGTGCAGGAAAAAAATGGAAAACAGATATTGTGAACCTGTTGCAGAAGACATGGTATTGTAAAATATATACTTAAAAAAGGCTCAGGAATCATCACTAAAAATATTAAATGAAAAATTCAAAATGAAACAGTGGGAAACACTGAATACGTCAACAATGCTCCTCCTCCTAACTTTTAATAGAAAGAGAATAGGGGCGGTGCAGAGTATGAGGATTGAGGACTGCTCAAGGAAAGAAAATATTAAAGAAAATACCGATGTTTTCAAAAGCCTTTCCCCAAGTGAACGGCTAATGGCATCAAGATACTATCACGTACTAGTAAGAGGAAAACTTGCAAGAGCTGTACCAATATTGATTGATTCCACTTGGGTGGTAAGCTATGAATAAGATAGCTAAACTAAGGCCACTAGCAAAAGTAGCTGAAAACGACAAATATTTGTTTGGAAAAGGTGAGCGTAGGTATTTTGACGCCCACAATGCTATGTCCAAGGCTGCATACCAATGTGGGGCTATTGACCAGCTCAAGGCTTAGAAAACATATAGCCTCAGTAATGCAGACCCTAAATATAACAGATGGGGACTTAAAAAGTCTAAGTTGGTTTTTGAGTCATACCTTCAGCACTACAGGTTGCCAAGGGATGCTTTACATGCTGTAAAGCTATCGAAACTACTTATGGCTTTGGATGCTGGATCGATCTCAAAGTACAAGAACTTGACAAACAAAAATTACTTGACAAACTGTCAGTTCAAGAACTTGACAAACAAATTATATCACGACTTGTTCCGGAAGTTGAACCTTCAATGAAGTTGATTCACCAACTGAACCAA
Organism: Stictocephala bisonia; assembly: GCA_035578905.1. Taxonomy (NCBI): domain Eukaryota; kingdom Metazoa; phylum Arthropoda; class Insecta; order Hemiptera; family Membracidae; genus Stictocephala; species Stictocephala bisonia. Next base: position 56,829 of record JAQJVL010001118.1, read on the forward strand.
GTACACCTAAACTGACACTAACAATAAGAAAAAAAGGAAATCTCCGTTTGGAACTCCAACAAAACAAAATGTAAAACAAACAAAAAAGTTCTCACCGTCCCCTAAAGAAAAAAAGTGAAATGGAATCTAGATGAGGAAAAAGCTATGCTTGTAAGATTTTGCGAGCATATTGCTAGTGGAAAACTGCCTTCTTTTCAAACTTGTAATGAAGCAAGATGAAATTGTGAGGTATTACGAAGCAGAAGAGTTCACGAATTTATCACCCTTGTAATAAAGCATCAATGATAACTTTTCAGGTTAACAGTTTTTTTTTTAAATTATTTTTAAGCTAGGAAAAAACCTCTCCTCTCTAAGTTATCATTGGCCCAGTAAAGATTAGTCTGATTAGTGTACCTATTCCGTATTTAAATATGTTAAGTTATTATGGTGGCTTACACCATTGCACATGACCGTGTTATTTGCTTATGTTTATTAAAAAAGATTAATATATAAAAACATACGGAACTGGGAAATAATTAATTTAATCGTTACCATTGATTATATAAACCTACGTAGATAAACCATCTAATATTAATATTTGTGGCAGTAATTCTGTTAGTTTGTGAGGCCTGCAACCACAGCTGGTTTAAACTGCATTACATTTACATGGATAATAGCGCTCCACAATGGACCACAAAAACAGCTGATATTTTGAAACTCAATCTATTTGTGTATAAAAAATCAATGTTGTTACTATAACTGAAATGTTTGTTTCAAGAAAAAAAATGGAAAGAGCACAAAAGAAGAAGAAAAACAAGCCCAATTTTGCATATTTTACAAAACTGTCTTGTCAATCTACCGAGACATATCATCAATTCGCACCACTACGAAGAAAGAGTAAGACATTTTTTAAGTCTTCCACTAAAAGGTACAGACAGAAGTAAAATGATGCCAGATTTTCAAAGAGAATGGAATGCTGTGTGGAATTCAAAGTTCAAAATGAAGGTAAAGAAATAATTCCTATCAGAGAATCTAAACAAAATGATTTCAGCTCTTGTCCGAAATGTGGTGCTTTTTATACAGTGAGTACAATGTCAAGGCACTTTAAAAGATGTACTGGAGTAACCAAAGTAAAAAGAAACTTTTCCTCCGAAAAGGAAAATTTAAAATTGGTCAACAATGCGATGAAAAAAATAATGATTCCCGGCATGTGTGACAGTGGTGATAATCCAGTTGTTGATACAATTTTAAATGATTCTGTTATTATTGAGTTTGAAAATATGCAATGTTTGAAATTTGGTAATGAACTATAAAAATAACAAAACCTTATACATACTAGGTTAAGATACCTGGCAAATGTAAGACTGGAAATTAGTACCCCCAGAAGTCAGGCGAATCAGAGATATATTTCATTCAAGTAAGTGGAATGATTTTATATCCGTTCTGCAGACAGTGAGTAAACTGAACAAAGGAAAAATCTCCCAATGTTGTTATTCAAGTCGGCTTTCTTATTAGTAATGTTGCAAAGGATATTAGCGCTTCCCTACCCAGAACAGAGGAAGGAACAGCTATAAGGGAATGTATTTCTGCCTAGGTAGAGCTTTATAAACAAAAGTTTAGCAGCACCATTGGTGTTCATGCCACCAAGCTTGTGCAGGAAAAAAATGGAAAACAGATATTATGAACCTGTTGCAGAAGACATGGTATTGTAAAATATATACTTAAAAAAGGCTCAGGAATCATCACTAAAAATATTAAATGAAAAATTCAAAATGAAACAGTGGGAAACACTGAATACGTCAACAATGCTCCTCTTCCTAACTTTTAATAGAAAGAGAATAGGGGCGGTGCAGAGTATGAGGATTGAGGACTGCTCAAGGAAAGAAAATACCGATGTTTTCAAAAGCCTTTCCCCAAGTGAACGGCTAATGGCATCAAGATACTATCACGTACTAAGTAAGAGGAAAACTTGCAAGAGCTGTACCAATATTGATTGATTCCACTTGGGTGGTAAGCTATGAATAAGATAGCTAAACTAAGGCCACTAGCAAAAGTAGCTGAAAACGACAAATATTTGTTTGGAAAAGGTGAGCGTAGGTATTTTGACGCCCACAATGCTATGTCCAAGGCTGCATACCAATGTGGGGCTATTGACCAGCTCAAGGCTTAGAAAACATATAGCCTCAGTAATGCAGACCCTAAATATAACAGATGGGAACTTAAAAAGTCTAAGTTGGTTTTTGAGTCATACCTTCAGCACTACAGGTTGCCAAGGGATGCTTTACATGCTGTAAAGCTATCGAAACTACTTATGGCTTTGGATGCTGGATCGATCTCAAAGTACAAGAACTTGACAAACAAAAATTACTTGACAAACTGTCAGTTCAAGAACTTGACAAACAAATTATATCACGACTTGTTCCGGAAGTTGAACCTTCAATGAAGTTGATTCACCAACTGAACCAAGTACACCTAAACTGACACTAACAATAAGAAAAAAAGGAAATCTCCGTTTGGAACTCCAACAAAACAAAATGTAAAACAAACAAAAAAGTTCTCACCGTCCCCTAAAGAAAAAAAGTGAAATGGAATCTAGATGAGGAAAAAGCTATGCTTGTAAGATTTTGCGAGCATATTGCTAGTGGAAAACTGCCTTCTTTTCAAACTTGTAATGAAGCAAAATGAAATTGTGAGGTATTACGAAGCAGAAGAGTTCATATATTAAAAATTTGGGTAAACAATGAGATAAACAGAAGAAGACACAAAGGAGAGCTATAAACTTATATAAGTCCTAGTACATTATAGCATATAGTTTTACTAATTTAAGTTCAGTTTTATTGATCATTATAATAAGATAGTAGCTTCTTTTTTGTAAATGTATTAACTAATACAGTTTAATACTAGAGAAAAGTATTGAGTCTACAATTTTATTTTATTGAATTTTAGTTCTAGAACTCTGGGTTTCCTTCATTAGGACATTTATTTTAATAATAATAATAATAATATTTTATTGTTTTTGAACAAATGAATTGCAGAGGCATTAAAAAATACTTATATAACAATGTAATGTATAAATTATTATACATTTAATTTGGGAAATATTAAGTTTAATTTTTTCGCAAATTCTTCTATTGCATAAAGTTCCATTTTCAATAAAACCTTATAAATATTTTTCTTGAAACATTTCAAAGCCATATATTTTATATTGATTGGTAAAGTTTTGAAGTCATACTCTAATTTAATCACAATTTGATTTTGGAGATTTAGATAGTCTGCATTTTGTTAAAAATAAATGTTCTTGATTTATAGTATTATGTTGTGTATGTTTTCCACTGTTTTAAATTCATGTATGTGTGATTTGATATGGATTAAAACATAGTATATAAATAGTAATGGTAGAGTTAATGTTTTTGTTTTGATGAAATATTATTTGCAAGATTGTTTGTAATTTAGGCCATGAATTATTCTTATAGCTTTCTTTTGTTGTTTGAAAATAATGTTACTTTGATAACTATTACCCCATAGTAAAAATTCCATGTCATTCTACTAAGGAATATTCTGAAATATACTTGACGTAATATCTCATACGATTCAGATTGAGATAGTTGTCTCAGTGCAAAGATTGAGCTTGATAGTTTACCACTCAATATATTAATGTGATAACACCAATCCAGGTTGTTGATTATCTGTAAACCTAAAATCTTGTTATTTTTTTGTTCTTTGTTTTGATTGAAAATTTCCATGCTCTCAGTTTTATCATCATTAATTTCTAGACCATTAAAAGAACACCAAGTATTTATAATTTTGTTTGAATTAAATCATTTCTATTCCTGCTTTTAATATAAAGAGTTATATCATCTGCATATAGATATGGTGTTATTGATTTTGAGATCAAATGGAATGGTAGATCATTTATAAATATATTGAAAAGTGTTGGTACCAAACTGGATCCTTGTTTTACACCACGTAAAATTTTTAACTGTATATGATATAATTCTGGTGAACTCGACGATTTGTTTCCAGCATTTTAAATAATGTTCAAAGAATAATAAAGTTTGAGTCTCAAATCCATAATATTTTAATTTATGTAGTAGTATATCATGGGGTACCATATCAAAAGCCTTTTGTAAGTCATATAAACGAATTAAAAAACATTTTTTTGTCTCAAGTCCTTGAAATATTTTATTTTTTATTAGGGAATAGGATGTTAAAGTTGTATTTTTATGTTTTCTGAATCCATATTGATGTTTTTATAATATATTATTAGTTTCTAAATAATATACATCATGAATACTTTGTTCAATTATTTTTACAAATATTGGGATTATATAAATGGCCGAAACTTTTCAAATTAACTTGGATTACATTTTTAGGGGTTGGTGTTAATTTTGCAATTCTAAAACAATTAGGAAATACTGCCAGTTTAAAATTCATAATTGTGATATGTGCTAATGGTTTACTAAGTATATCGGCTATAAGATTGATAATGTTTGTAGATATTCCATAAAAGTTATATTATTTACAATTTTTTAAACAGCAGATGATCTGGTATATTTGTTCTACTTTAAATTATGGTAATCTGAAGATTTTTTTTTATCTGAATATAATTTAAAGATTGGTTCATATATTCTTCATTGGATATTTTATGTTCCTCTTAAGGTTATTTAGTTCATTTTTAGCAATGTAATCAATATAGCCTATGATATATTAGTTGAGTTTAAAATTAGTTTTTCATTAAAATTTACTTTAACTTTTTTAATTTCTGTTCTATAGATTTGTTTTGCTTTCTATCTAATTCTTTTGTATACAGGTCATCGGTTTTTTAACTTAAATCCCATAAAATATAGTAATAATTTCTAAATTCTTTTTAAATTTTCATTGAACCATGTATTTTTTCTAAATTTTGAATTTAAGTATTTCTCTATCAAAGGGCAGTATTTGTTGACAGCACAGAGGGGTTGGGAATGAGAAGAAATGGCGGTGTGCCACTCCAAGCATACTCTGTTTAGAGAGATGGTAGCACTGTCGACGAACTAACTCGGGACAGTTTATAGTCTCTGTGCAAAACTGTGCTATGCAGTTATTTGGTCTATTATTTTTACTAATTTGTATTTCTAAGTTATGACTTTAATTTGTGTTTGTATTGTAGATACAGTAGTGTATAAATATATATTTTAGCTAGTGTTAGTTTTGTGAATTGTGTGAATCGTATATATATTATAATTTCTTCTGTAAATATTGAGAATAATGATTTATTCCGTAATAATACAAAAGTAAAAACAACAAAACAACAACTCGGAATTACACTGCCACGATTACCAGTATTGTGACAGCGCAACTAAATATATGAAATATAAAAAACAGAGTCCAGTCCATCTGCTGTCTTCTGTGCCGCCTTAACTAAATATAATGCCACAATTTAACTTTACAATTAATAAAAAATACTATTCATAAAAAAGATCAAAAAAGCTTTCTTTTTAATAATAATTATTATGGAAAAATATATGATGTGACATAAGTTATATTCTAAACAAATAAACAAAAATATATATTTTTTTAAAGAATTAAGTTATTTATAGAATTAAAACAACAAGTTACTAAGACAAAATACTGTTTAAGAAATTGGTATCCTCTAACGAGAATAGCCATATTTTTAAAGATTTATAAAAACTATTAAATGAGTTACATAATTTGATTTCAAGAGGCAATTTATTAAAGTACTTTGGACCAAGATAACAAAAGGACTGTCTAAATGAAGATCTATTGACTTTAGGTAATCGAAAGGTATTCTGAAAGTTACGTCTAGCACTATAAACTAATTCAAAAGTTTCAATGTTACCACTTCTGATATAAAACAATCTTAATTCTTTATAAACAAAAAGGTGTTGTATAGCGAGTATTTTCAAATGACAAAAAAGAGGATAGGAACTTTCTCTCATAGACTTTCCTAATTTGATTCTGATAAAATGATTTTGTACAACTCTCAATTTCTCCAGATGGTATTTAAACGTCCCGCCCCAACACTGAATTGCATATTGCAACCTAGATTGAAATAATGCATAATATAAAATTCTCAATAACTTTTTGTCACAACAGTTTTTTAAGAAGTAAAATTTTCTAATACAAGATTTTAATTTGTTTTGTAAAAACATTATATGCCTATCCCAAGTTAAATTTTCATCGAATAAAACACCGAGATACTTAAATTGATCCACTTTTCAAATAGTTAAACAAATACCACCAGTACAATTTTGTTCATGAAATTTGACTAATTCGTTAAAATTGAAACCAACAAAATCAAAATTCATAAACTTTGTTTTACTTACATTAATTTCCATTTTATTTTCATCACAACACTTTCTTAAAATTCTTATATCTTCCGTTGTATTGGTCCAAATTTGTTGAGAGCTATTTTCAGAATAAAATAATCGTAAATAAAATAATGGCAAAATCGTCTGCAAAAACACTAGGTTTTCCGTAAAATTCCTTCTCTAACAAATCGTTTATAAAAATTATGAAAAGGGTAGCAGACAAAACGGAAGCCTGAGGGACCCCTGCTGGAAAAGTGTAACATTGTTCTTTTTGTGATGTTACACCAACTTATAATCCGCAATTAATTTAATAAAATTAATTAAATTAGAATTATTGATTTTCAATAATTGGTCACTACTTTGGGTGACAATCTGTAATGTGCTACCTTTATGAGGTTGTTACATTAATTTGATTATTCTTTATTTTTTTTTTTTTTATTAAAATAATAAAAATTTAATTTAATTTAGAGCATGATTATTCTTAAAAAATCTCAGGGTTTAAATGTGGGTAATTTGGCAGGACTATATAATACAAGTAATCCAAAATTCTTTTACACAAACATTTTTTATTTTCTTATTTTCAACATGACTCTACTTTTATTCATAAACAAAATTGATTATAACATGAAGTTTTTTACTTATTTCTAATTATTTTACAAGACAAATTTTTAATAATATGCTTAGGTTTAACTTATCTGTGGCACAATGAAGTTCTTGTAGAGCACGATTCGGACCAATTCACTTTCTTAATTTAAATTATAAAAAAAACTTCAACAATAAATTGTTTAATAATATAATGATATAACTCTACATATTTATCAAGGTTCCCGAACAAATGAATTCTTAGGGATTTCGGAGTAGTGATCTAGCGTATGTCTGTGTGTTTTGGTGTCTGTCTAGGAAGTGTGTGTGTAAAGTACTGTGTCTGATTGGGAAGTGAAGGAGGGCCAGCGGATTTTGGATGCAGTCACCCGCGTGGTAACCCCTTCCTGTATTGCGTGAACCAATAGCGTCTCTCCTTTTTTTTTAGTGTTCGCGTACAGGTCGTCTGCTTAAACGTAGCTTGTACGTTCTCCTCATTTGAGTCCCGGGGTGGGGGCTATGGAAAATTCCAACTGGCTTTCATGTTGACTCTTGTCACACACTATTCCGTCTTATTTTTTGTCGACTGGTGCCACTCAGGCATTCCCACATGTTTATGATGATGTTTTCCTAGAAGGGCCCACCCATATCTGAATTGTAACAAAGGCAGGACTATGTCTGTCTGTAACAGATATTTCTGTCTCCTTTCCTATCTGACTTACAGCAATTCTCCAATATAATTTGAACATTCGTTATTTATTCCAATTAAATATATCCCTTTCTTTTACGTAATAATTTATTATTTATTTGAATTAATTAATTTATCCATCAATTTGGTGGACCTGTTACAGTACCCCCCGATTTTTTGCGATGTGTGGGTAACGCGAGTCAAAAAATCTATCTCCAAACATGATTCGCCAAATTGTCAGTTGTTCCTCAGATAAGTTCCAGCTTTATAATATTTATTATATCTAGAAAGAATTGAACCTATCAACTAACATACAATTCAATATCAAATTACATATTACATATCATGTAAACAATATATCATGATTCCTAATTAAATGCTAAAAAGTCAATAACTCATAAAAACAACATTATTTAAATCATCACTACAAGTCAATGAATTACAATTTAACAAATTACAAAGTCGTTAATTAAAAATTAATCATTCATAAATCACAAATTTAACAGATCATTACATCCTGCACAGTTATCAAAGAAAAGTCAATAATTCAGAAATTAAAGTCATTAAACTACAATTCAATAAATCAAAATTGTCAATTAGCAATTTAACAATTTATAAATCAAAAATGTAACAGCTCATTTCATCGTACATAATTGTTCATAAGAAGTTAATCTATATTTAATCATTACAAGTTATCAATCAAAAAATCCATCAGTCCTGGATCAAAAATTGTCAAACAAAAACTATACATTACACACTGAAATTCATACATTAACAATTAATACATCCTTAAGTTATGTACAAGTATTTATCAAAATTAATAAATCACTAAATTATGATTTCCTCTTAAATACTAAATGATCAGTATTCATTGACAAATTATTTAACTCGTCAATAAAAAGTTCAAAAATCATAAATTGATAATGAATCATTCATCCATTCATATACAATGATAAATCAAAAGCAATAATACACAAATCAAAATTTACAAATCAAAAATCAATGCTTCTTAATTTCAACATCATCAGTCATATAATCATTTATCAAAAATGATTAATCATTAAATCATATATATGTTGTCAATTAAAAACTTATATTTCATATATCAAAATTCAATGTGTCATCAAAAATTATACAAGCTTTCAGTCAAAATCAATGACTTGTCCCATAATGTGAAATCATTAATCAAAATACACAGGTCATATATCAGAATCAACAAAATATAAGTCAACAATTACTTGGTTACATTTCAAAATTAATTAATCATTAACTCGTTTACAATTATCATATTTCAATATCATCATCAAAATCATATGACTACTAATCACAATCACATGTTATACAATTCATCAATTCATAAATGAATCATCATTTATTTATTCAAACATTTCATTCATCATCCTACATTAACATATCAGTCACTTTGTCAATACCCTGCCAAATTCTTAAATCCATTTTCAAACCTTTAACCATCTTTAAATTTTCAAATCAGTCATCAATCATTGAACAATCTTTTAATACTTTCTCAGTCATTGAACAAGTCATCAAATTATTAAATACATTCTCATATCAATACATAACCATATTTTCATACATATCATTAATCCTTAATTAATGAGTCCTTAAATCTTAACATTTGTCATTAATCTTTAGATTAATGGGTCATTAAAACTTCATACATATTATTGATCATTAAACAAATAATCAAGTCTTAAAATTGTACATCATTAATTATTGAGTTATTTCATCAAAATTAATATTCAAAATCAACAACTCATTAAACCATATACAATTACCCATCAAAAATCAATAAAAGACTTATTTGAATTATACGTTAGTAATTAACAATAAACATACTACATGGTTCTTTGTCATTGATGCAAGTTCTTATTATTATTAGTCATTTTGTAATTAATCATAAAAAATATTTCAATTATTTCAAGAGAGTTAAATTATTATTTGAATTAACATTTATATGTTACATATTGTTCAAGAATATAATAAAATTGCCAATAAGTACAATTGTCATTTTTCATTATCAATGTTTCATCACCTATATATTAGTCATATTTTTATTTTATTATTCATTAGTTACAATTTGTTTGCTAATTATGACCATGTTTTAAAATATATAAACATGGTATTTCATTTAAATATATTTTCAAATATATTTCCATATTTTTTGTTTTTACATTGAGTTATTACTGTTTGTGTGTAAAACAGTCAATTTGATTATGAACTGTCACTCATTACTATAAAACTGAAAAAGTTTCACGTGGAAAGTTTTTCTCTGGTTTGCACTCATGTTTATTTCAAGTTTCAAATCTTAAACACCAAAGTTAAATTCTGAGGATGTCTGATTCACAAGTTGGTCTTGAGAGACTAAAAGGATTGCAACAAATATACAATCAAACACCAACTATGAATGTTCTACAGTTCGTGGGTTTTCAAAATTAAAGGAAGATGAAACGAAGGTTGACTTATGTATCAAAACTGGCTAATCCACAGGTTGTTGTTCTCGAAGACGGACTAGTGTTCTGGAGTGCAGAAGGTTAGTAGTGCCGCTTCAATGGGATGACTCATCACCTGACGTGTCCCTGGGATGACAGCTCTACCGCGTCATGGGTCTCGAGAGTAGGCCGGTGCTCCGAACCCCCCGTCTGAGACACAACTGTCACTCGTGTCCATGCGTGTCCATCTTTCACACAATGTTCCTTGTTGTCACTGGTTTTTGGGCAAGATCATCTTACCTGATGTTCGTTTCACATGGTTTCTATTGTCCACATTTTATTAACTATTTTTATGGCAAGGTCATTTTACCTGAACCTATTACTTTGATTACTTTTCCTATTAAGTAATACATATAACATAATTCAATCACAGGCTGTTAATTAAAGCAATAGCCTAGTTTTAGTTCCATATACAATCAACTGAAATAAAAAAACTGTTTACAAACATTTAAACATATTCATGTTCAATCATCTTTCATTTTTTCTATCTTTATTTTTGTATACACACATATTACTTGTGCACAAAACTTTAATTATTCATACATTTACTAATGTTGCTTTGGCATATTTCAAGTTGACATAAGTGAGGTTAATTATCATTATTATCTTTATAAAGTTTCCAATAACTCATTAATGGTTGTTCATTATTGATATAAAAATAATGAATCATATTTTCAATTATATTCTACTCATTTCAAGTTATAATTTCTATCATTGTTCTTGCATCACTGACAATAAAAATCTTTTGCAATACATTACCATCAAACATCATCATTACATTATAATCATATTAATTTGTGATTTCTATCACTCATTGTTTGCACCAATGTCAGTACAATAGTTTACCAACAAAATTATAATAACACATCTACAATGTCTCAATCCACTTTTATAATGTTATATTTTAAGTTATTAATCTATTGGTGTCTGCAACATGACTTAGTAATGGGGGTTGCCATGCTACAGATCACTGTAAGCTTTTGTCTTTAGGCACTATTGCCAAGGCTGACTAAACACCTAAAACTGAAAAATTGTGCCATTGTGTGATTAATAGAATACTTGGCGTTGAATAATTTTGAATTTAGAAAATGACTAGTTATAATTAGGGTCGAATCGTACTGCTATTAATCACTGGCTATACTCCTTCTGTTAAATTCATAAAATGATTAAAATCATATAAGTTATCAAAATACATACAATGTACATTATTGAGTTAAATCAATATTAACATACACAAATTGTAATAATCATCTGTCATCCTAATCTCTTCTACATCATCTCAGTTTAAATATATCCTTGAATCATATCATATAAGTATCAACAAGTTGCCGTAACCATGTGTTACAATATTTCTCATTTACATCATCCTAGCTTAATTCAATCATCATATTGTTGTCTGAGTAATATTCATTATAAACATAAACAATTTGTAAACACAAAGTGTTTTAATAATCTTTATACATTTTAATCTAACATACCTGGCACATTCTACCAATGTTGTATTCAAAATATGGACATAAGCAAGTTATAATAACAAAGGCTTACACAAAACATTTTCATACATCTTCTTAGTTTTACTCATTTATCATATTGTTGTTTTAAAAATATTCAACATAAATATAAACAAATCATGAAACAAGGCCCCCTAAAACACCTTCTCAAATTATTTTGCTCTCACATAAATATCATTTTATTATTAATGTTATATTCATTCAGCACATATTATTATTAAAGTTACATTTAAAACTTTTTATATTTCTTACTCAATAACAACTCTCCGGTTATTATTATTTTTCACAAATTTTTAATTAGGCCTACCATATATTTATTATTATGACATTTGTAGGTATTTTTCTTTTAACCGTCATTTTTACCATTAACAATATTTATTTATCATCTTAGTTCAACATAAATGTCATATTATTAGCAGCGTTACATTTAAATCTCTTAATATCTTTCATATTATTATCAATATTAAAATCCTTCAACTACCATTTATTTATTATTACATGACATCTTTTAAGTGTCTTTTCATTTAATAATCATCTCTACACTTTCTTTATTTATTTTTATATACAACCCCCTTTTCATTATTAAAGTTACCTTGTTTCAACTATTATTTATTTATTATTATTTCATCTTTAGGTATTTTTTATTGAACAGCTAAGTTTACAGTTTAGTTTTCTGAGCAAGTGTGATTATCCGAGAACACTAGCTTAAATTTTTTCTTTTTATATTTGTAGTTTGAGAAGCATGATATGTTATAGTACCTCATCACATAATTGACAAAGTCCTCCATGTTTACATCACAGTTTTCACCCCCCATCATATTATTTTCAAACTCTCTTTGTTTATTTATTCCCCAGTATTTACTTATAACCTCCATTTCAAATTCAAAGAACTCCTTCAATTCGTCTAGCCTATTTCTGATTGTTTTTAGTTTTTCTTTTTCATTACACTTAAATTAATTTATTTTGCATTTAAGGTTAGTGTTACAAACTGCCAAAGCCTCTATTTTTTCTATTTTATTATCTAACATAATTTGTAGATGTTCTGTCTGCTCTTCTACTTCATTATTTACTCTAGGCCTACTCATTTGACTATTTAGCTCATAGCCTACTTCAGTTGTTTTTACATTTATTTTTATGTATTTGTCTAACAATGTTCTATTTATTTCACTCAATTTATTCTCTACGTCATTTATTTTTACTGTCTGTTCTTTGTCCTTATTATTCATTTCATCCCTGATTTTGTTTTCTTTAATTTTAATTTCTTCATTGAAATCTATTTTTATTTGTTCTACCTGTCTATCTAACTTGTTTTCAAGTTGGTTTATTTTTTCTTTAACATCTCTCCTAAGCTCATTATTTATTTCCCTAAGTTTACCTTCAATATTAATGTTTATTTCATTAATCTTAACCTCATTTTGATCTAATCTGTCACTGATCTTATCAAATTTAGCTTCTAGTTTCTTATTATTTTCCTCAAGTTTAGCTTCTAGTTTAGCATTAGTCTCATTATTCATTTTTATCATATCAGTATTAAACTTATCAAATTTATTATCAAAGTTATCTTTCATATTATCATGTTTAATATTTATATTTACGAGCATTTCCATGATGCCTGCTAATGTCTCTTCCATACTTGCACTTGGCCTAGTTTCATCATCTTTATTTTTATTTATTTTGATCTCTCTTATGACACTCAAAGATGTGTCTGAGTCCTCGGAGTCAAGCTCCGAGTTTTGAATTACGTCTACATTTGACATTATTATTATTTTTTAGAATTCAATAAGTTTACAATACGACCTACAAAATTTTCAATTACTCAATTAAGTTTTAAATGAAATTTCACATAGATTACAATTTTCTGACAAATTTATTTTTTAACTATTTTTTTTAAATATATTTAAATTAATATTGGTATTATATAGTCCCACGTGGTCGGGTGCCAATCTGTAACATTGTTCTTTTTGTGATGTTACACCAACTTATAATCCGCAATTAATTTAATAAAATTAATTAAATTAGAATTATTGATTTTCAATAATTGGTCACTACTTTGGGTGACAATCTGTAATGTGCTACCTTTATGAGGTTGTTACATTAATTTGATTATTCTTTATATTTTTTTTTCATTAAAATAATAAAAAAAATTTAATTTAGAGCATGATTATTCTTAAAAAATCTCAGGGTTTAAATGTGGGTAATTTGGCAGGACTATATAATACAAGTAATCCAAAATTCTTTTACACAAACATTTTTTATTTTCTTATTTTCAACATGACTCTACTTTTATTCATAAACAAAATTGATTATAACATGAAGTTTTTTACTTATTTCTAATTATTTTACAAGACAAATTTTTAATAATATGCTTAGGTTTAACTTATCTGTGGCACAATGAAGTTCTTGTAGAGCACGATTCGGACCAATTCACTTTCTTAATTTAAATTATAAAAAAAACTTCAACAATAAATTGTTTAATAATATAATGATATAACTCTACATATTTATCAAGGTTCCCGAACAAATGAATTCTTAGGGATTTCGGAGTAGTGATCTAGCGTATGTCTGTGTGTTTTGGTGTCTGTCTAGGAAGTGTGTGTGTAAAGTACTGTGTCTGATTGGGAAGTGAAGGAGGGCCAGCGGATTTTGGATGCAGTCACCCGCGTGGTAACCCCTTCCTGTATTGCGTGAACCAATAGCGTCTCTCCTTTTTTTTAGTGTTCGCCTACAGGTCGTCTGCTTAAACGTAGCTTGTACGTTCTCCTCATTTGAGTCTCGGGGTGGGGGCTATGGAAAATTCCAACTGGCTTTCATGTTGACTCTTGTCACACACTTCCGTCTTATTTTTTGTCGACTGGTGCCACTCAGGCATTCCCACATGTTTATGATGATGTTTTCCTAGAAGGGCCCACCCATATCTGAATTGTAACAAAGGCAGGACTATGTCTGTCTGTAACAGATATTTCTGTCTCCTTTCCTATCTGACTTACAGCAATTCTCCAATATAATTTGAACATTCGTTATTTATTCCAATTAAATATATCCCTTTCTTTTACGTAGTAATTTATTATTTATTTGAATTAATTAGTTTATCTATCAATTTGGTGGACCTGTTACAACAGTCAGGAGGGAACTCAGAGTACCACAAATTTTTACCCTTTGCTTACGGTTTGTGAGAAAGCTTCAAAACCAATCTTGTGCTATTCCCCTTATACTAATTGATTGTAATTTATTTAAAAGTATTTCATGATTAACTAAGTCAAAAGCTTTTTTAAAATCAATGAAAAGACCAGAAGTTTTATTTTTATTATTAAAACTTTTATAAATCAAGTCTGAGACATTCAACAAAGCGTCTTCCGTCGATTTCCCTTTCCTAAAACTATACTGGTTATCACTAAAACAATGTAATCCATCTAAAAATTTAAGTAAGCGTAATTTCATAAGTTTTTCAAAAATATTTGAGAATATCGATAACAAGCTTATTGGTCTTAGATTATCAAATTTAACCGATGATCCTTTTTAAAAAATTGGCACAACTATATTTAACTTCAATTTTTCAGGGAAAACTCCATTTGTAAAACTTAAATTAATTATAGAGGTCAAAGCGGAAGAAATATCAGGAGCTATATGTTTTATTAAGACAACATCAAAACCAGAAGATTTTTTATTTTTTAAGCCTTTAATAATGGAAACAACTTCCTCCTTAGATGTTGGACCAATAAAAAACGAAACTAACTTTTGCGGTAACGCTAAGGTCGAAACTGGGCCTTTATCGCAAGAACCTGATTGTGAGGCGATAAAGTAATTATTTATATTTTCTGCTACATTTAATGGTTCCGTAATAACTTCTCCATTATCCAATTCAAGCTTATCAAAACAGCTTTTCACAAAATTACCACTTATGCTATTTATTACTCTCCACTGAAGGGAACTATCTCCTTGGCAATTTTCAATTAACTTAGCAAAATATTTACTTTTTGTTGAATCAATTTCATTTGATACATTTTCAGAAAATTGTTTATAGTAATCTATAAATTTGTTGTCATAGAGTCTTTGTTTAGTCTTTGTTTTATAAAGCTTTTTTCTTCTTTTAAATTTATTTAACAGTTTTGTAGTAATCCAAGGACTACGAGAAATTGATTTACTTAACCTATTATTAGTCTTTACATTTAACTTACTACTATTTACAGTATCAGATAACAGTTCGTGAAATCTATCAAAACAAATATTTACATCACTTGATTCAAAACAACTGCTCCAATCAAGAGCTTGTAATTTTGTTTTTAATGAAACATAATTAATTTTTGAAAAATGTGGTTCTTGAATAATACTATTTAATTGTTTTAATTCTTGAAACGTTAAAAATTCCATTCTTAAAACTAAAACGCAGTGATCCGTTAAGTTAATATCAAAAACCTGGCTCTTAAATTGGTTTAAGAATTTGTGTCTGATAAAGATATGATCTATGAACGTTTGTGATTCTTCTAGTGATGGGTTAAGCGACTAGTCGACTAGTGTTTTAACCGACTAATGCCCCATCTAGTCGACTAGTCGGTTGTGTTGATTGACTAGTCCAATATTGTAAAAGAATTTAATTTTCATTTCACTTGTAACAGCAACGACTAGTCGACGTGTATTTTGACATGAGATTTAAAAGAGCCAGGCTCAAAGCACTAGCTATTCGACTAGACGACTAGTTAATTATCCAATGATGTAAAATAGTAAATAAGGAAATTGTTATTCACTATCCCAACTGACTAGTTTCAAATGGTGGTTTACATCCCGTACCAAATTATTTAAAAACTAATAATTGTATTTCTAGAGTAGGTAAATGAAAAGAAAATTATTACTATGACTAATTTATTTGTTACACAAAATATTATAGCTATATAATGAGAGACACTGCAAAATAAACTACAAAAGTACTAATAATGTGAAATATATATTTGAGTTCACTTCATATTGGAATGTAAGAACAGTATATTATTGACATTTTTGGGGAGAAGTCTACTTCTTCTGTCATTTGCTACCTGTCCGGCAACAGAAAATAGTCTCTCTGAAGGGACTGAAGTTGCTGGCAAACATAGATACCGTTTCTGTAAGTAATAAATTTCTCCAATTACATTTTTATATTTTTCACAAATTGGAATATGGTTTTGTGATCTGTTAACTAAAGGTAGTTCCAAATAATGTCTAACTACCAGGGTAGTACTAGCAAAAACTGAAGATGTAGAAGCTTTTTTCTTCTCCTCAAGCCTTGAATCTACCCATTCCCAAAACTTCTTTCGAGCCAACTCCTTTTTTTCAGATTGTGGTCTTCAACTGGAAGAGGTTGATCAGTTATATTTTCATCATCCATATCTAAGGGTTCTGTGTCGAGATTGTGATTTTTCTTTTTCAAAAACTGAATTTCTTCTATAACTAGTTTTTCTGCTTTTTCGGCATTTTCTCTGAGCCCAAATGAAGTTTTCATGAACCTCGGATCCAAAAACGTTGCTTTAGATGCAACACTATATCCCATCCAGAAAAACGTCTAGATATAACTTCTATTAATTTTGATTTTAAGAACAATCCTGCATCCGTGACAGTTTGTATTGATTTTAGAGCATACTGGATGCTCCTAAGCAATGGAATCACCATAGACAATGTTGGATATTTTTCTCCAGACATTTCTTCCGTCATAGCAAGGAGGGGTTGGAGAACTTGTGCACAGTCACTCAGTACCTCCCATTCAGAGGCATCTAGTGGTTCTGGGCTTTTATTAGGTATGGCCAGAAATCAGGTATGGCCAAAACAGGTGGTTTAGTAATTGCCTCTTTTAGCTTATAAAAATTGGTTTTACACTGATCTGACCACACCAACTTTGCACGCTTCTTACGGAGTTCGTTAAGTGGACTAGCTAGATCCGCATAATTTTTAATAAATTTTGAAAAGAATGAGACCATTCCTATGAAAGTACCTATTTCCTTTACATTTCGGGGCTCTCTAAAATTCCTAATAGCGAGGGTGCGCTCTTCATATATTTTTAGCTCATTATGACTTATTATATGTCCTAAGTATGACAGCTCTAAATGAAATAGTTTTACCTTGCTAGGATTTACAGTTAGATTATTCCTACTAAGCCTACGAATTACTTCATCTACTGTCCGATTAAAAATTATGGACCCCCGAGTTTAAACTGTCATGGAATGAAAACAAAAAAAGATATCACTATGAGAGTTACATTGAAATTTTCGAAATTTAATTCTGCGTTTAGACATGTAAGAAATATTTTTTTTGGATTACAACTTCCTATTCATTTTTTAGTTGCAATAAAAAAGTACCGGTTTTTGTGTGCTTTTCAACCAAGCCACAACTTTAAAAAATCATAAGTCAAAAACTTGCACTCCAATCGAAACCAAATTTTAACACAAGCTAGCCACAAGGGTTCTTTAATTTTTCATATAACGGTATAATTTTATGTTTTTATGAAAAAAAGTTGTTATCAAATTACCAAGATAACTTTTTCTCTCGACTGAGAAGATGGAAAAAAAAAGATTTTTCTTGCGTTATGGAGACTTGATTGTAATTAACTTGAATATATTATTTAGTAAACTACAATGAAACAGGTTTAATTCATACTACAATTTATTTGGAGAGGAATTTCGATTTCCCGCGAGCGGCTCCTTCTCGGCAGAACTCGCTTACCGCTCGACAACCACCACACCGGTGCGCGTCAGCCACGATGATGCGGCCGCCCGCTGATAACCTTACCATTTCCCATCACCTTTTTCTCATGAGGGCTTTGGACCTCCAACGGCAGGTTTAAAAATGGTATAGTATTTACAAATATTTACAAAATAAATTGTTTTAATTTTACAGTTTCTCATGCTTCTTTTGTTTCATCTGCTGACTCGTCTTATCTTTAATATTTACAAAATGGTACTATTATATATATTATGTTTCATCTGCTGAATCGTCTTGTCTTTAATAATTGTAAAGTAGTTAAATAATATACTGTTTCTTGATTAATGCCATTAGTTAAAATGTCTCCTCATCGGCTGATTCGTCATATTCTGAAGAGTCAGATGTCTCCTATATTTATTACAAGTGGGTCGGCTGTAGGAATATCGTCGCTTAAGTTGAATTTTTTCCAATAATGTTTTTCAATGTTTTCGGCATGTGATATACACTTTCCACAGTTCAGGGGTCACAGAACGTAAAGCTTCCTGACAAAGAGTATTCATCACATCCATACTTCTTCCTTTCTCCATGGCGTTCGACATTTTAACAGTCGCAACCTTGTTCTTGACATATGCCCAAATTAATTCGATTGGGTTCAACTCACAGTGCGCAACAGGTAACCAAACAAGTTGGACGTCAGGTCGGAGTTGTTGTTTTAAAATTTCCAGTCTCTTTACCGGTGTTTGGAAGTATGGCCTTGATAGGACGATTAATTCGGCTTTTGTTAGTTGATCATGAGATGTGACATACTCTGGTAATGCAATGTTCTTTTCTTCAATCCAAGATATGATTTCATTTTTTCTCCACCTCATGGAAGGGTTTTTGGTGGACTTATCAATCATAGTATGATATGGAGCTTGATCAATCACAATGGCAGATTTATTTGGCAAGAGACTAAGGACTTTTTTAAACCATTCTTCGTAGTGATCCGAATTCATTTCGTTATGATAGTCACCGGTACCTTTTTTTCCTACAAAACAGAGCTCAGTGCCAGGTAAAAACCCATCTTCACTTCCGACGTGTAAAATGATTACTCTCTTTCCAGCACCGGATGGGGTTTTAAATCCCCCAAGCCATCCATATATCTCTTGTATATGTCCTCGATACTGATCGTAATTACTATAACTATTCTGAAGAGCTTCAATGATATTTTCTTGCCATCCGTGGGTCTTCGTATGGTTTTGTCCGCACCAAGTTTCATCAGTAAAAAACAACTTGTAACCTTGAGAACGAAGTTCTTTCATTTTCCTGAGATAGGTGTGACGTGATGCAGCAATGGTGGTCGACTCCATCAAGACAGGCTTTCTGTTTAGTTTTTTAAAACGGAATCCAATTTTCTTGACAATTCTTAGAAGAGTTGATTTTGACATCTCTGGAAAATTGGTAATGTTTTCAGAAAGTTTTTTTCGAAGGCATTCTATTGTCGGAAACATTTATTTCAGGTAAAAGTCATGTATACTTCGCCTTATTATTCCATATGTAAAGTCATCCAGCTTAATTGAAGGTCGTCCTGGTCAAGATGTACACAGCCTCTTGCGTCGTGAACCGGGTGAAACACAATCTGCGTTTTCTTTTTGAGAAGCGCTAATCCTCTTCACCGTTGACTTTGATATTCCCAAACACGTTGACACCTTTTCATACACTGGGTAACGTTTATCCCCTAACTGTTCCCCTTCCAACTTAAAAAAACAAATTGCACTTAAGATCATTGCAGTCTCGCCTTCAGATATAGGAGGTCTTGGAGGCATGGTGTAAAGTTAACGCTCGCACATCCAACACTAACGACAGAATAACCAATATTGAACCTAAGATTCCTTTTATCCATTGTCATTGGCCTCTTCTGAGAACAAGGGAAATACCTGTCCAAGGGTTGCAATGAGTCACAATGTGGAGATACTTTAACAGTAGGAGGAATTCCCGAGCTGTCACGTCATCGTGGCTGCGTCATCATGGTGGTTGTCGAGCGGTAAGCGAGTTCAACATTATTGGAAAAAATTTAACTTAAGCGACGATATTCCTACAGCCGACCCACTTGTAATAAATAAAGGAGAGACATCTGACTCTTCAGAATATGACGAATCAGCCGATGAGGAGACATTTTAACTAATGGCATTAATGGGAAATGGTAAGGTTATCAGCGGGCGGCCGCATCATCGTGGCTGACGCGCACTGGTGTGGTGGTTGTCGAGCGGTAAGCGAGTTCTGCCGAGAAGGAGCCGCTCGCGGGAAATCAAAATTCCTCTCCAAATAAATTGTAGTATGAATTAAACCTGTTTCATTGTAGTTTACTAAATAATATATTCAAGTTAATTACTATCAAGTCTCCATAACGCAAGAAAAATCTTTTTTTTCCATCTTCTCAGTCGAGAGAAAAAGTTATCTTGGTAATTTGATAACAACTTTTTTTCATAAAAACATAAAATTATACCGTTATATGAAAAATTAAAGAACCCTTGTGGCTAGCTTGTGTTAAAATTTGGTTTCGATTGGAGTGCAAGTTTTTGACTTATGATTTTTTAAAGTTGTGGCTTGGTTGAAAAGCACACAAAAACCGGTACTTTTTTTATTGCAACTAAAAAATGAATAGGAAGTTGTAATCCAAAAAAATATTTCTTACATGTCTAAACGCAGAATTAAATTTCGAAAATTTCAATGTAACTCTCATAGTGATATCTTTTTTTGTTTTCATTCCATGACAGTTTAAACTCGGGGGTCCATAATTTTGAATCGGACAGTAGATGCTTAACATGTTCTTCCTTGGTTTTAGAATAAATTAATATATCATCTACAAATGACGTCATATAATTCAATTTAATATCTCTAAATATGTTATCTAAATAACCACTTAACACACTTGATCCAACATGGAGACCAAAGGGTATTGAATTGAATTCATATAATGAATAAGGTGTGGAAAATGCAGTTAAATGCTTACAATCTTCAGTTAAGCCTACTTGCATAAATGACTGTGACAAATCTAAAACACTAAATATTTTAGCATCCTTAAGATGGAGATAAAAATCATCTATATTTCCTAGTGGGTGATTAACACGTTCTATTTTCGCATTTAATTTTGCATAATTAATAACCAACCTACTTTTGTTAGAACCAGGTTTCTTAACTAGAAAACTTGGTGAGCTATATGCACTAAGAGATGGCCTTATAATATTTTGCTTTTAACAAATCATCAATAATTTCTTTCATTTCCTTTAGCTTAGGTGGTGACAATGGATAAGGTCTTAGGTTAACAATATCATCATCTTTTAGCTTTAACTTAAACTTAATGTTAAAAGCCTTCCCTATCTTATCGGTACATTTGGGTACTTATTGACTAAGTTCACAACTTGTTCTTTCATATCTAGACAACCTATGTCTAAATTTTCTTGTTTTATCGTATTTAAACTAACATGGCCATTATATTGTCTATTACTTAATTTTAATTTTATCTGAGGGTTAAAATTAAAGTAAAACTGGTTTTCTGTTAAATTTAAATTTAATTGGGTTTCCTTCATGAAACAACTACCCAATAACAATGGAAATTCCAGCTTTGGAATTATATAAAATTTCACATTCCAAGTAAATCTTTGTATTCTCACTTTAATTACACAACAACCAGTAACATATATTTTTGAACTATTGGCTGCATAACAAGCTAGTTTATTACTGTTAATTTGTTTTACTAACTTAAGTTTTAAAACTTGATTTAACATCTCTTTACTTATGGCATTAATACTGGAACCAGTATCTAACAATGATGGTATTACTAGATCATTAGATAGATTAACATCTATTAGTGGTATTTTATCTACTTCACTATTGCTGTTTACATTGATAAATTTAGCCTTAAGCTTAGCTAATTTCTTAATAATTCTACTTTGTTGTCTTTTTGCTTTCAATTTTTCCTTACGAGTATATGTTTCTCTATGAATACTGTTATTGTACAAATTAGGCTTAATTTTATTAAGGGAAAGACTCATTTGTTTATTTTTTCTTAAATGCACATTATTTACACAACTCATAAGCCCTTCCCTGCTTATACGTTTTTTGTCACTTTAACATTTTTACAGAATTTTGCAATGTGTCCCATTGTTACAGTTATAACATCTTTTCACACTGTGGCTATTATTACGGGACGGTCTTACATTATTTTGACGTTCCCCAGATATTAACCTGTATTGTACTTTACTGTCTTCATTATTGCTACGACAATAATTTGTGTATGCTACATTATTATGGTAGATTACAACTTCATACAACTCCTTAAATGTATTTGGTTTACTGGTAAATACTAGGTTTGCTCTTACACTGGGTTCTAACCCCATACATATGATATTCACAAGCTCAGTTTCTGAATAAGTACAACAAAATATTTCTGCATGTAGTTTAACATTTTCTATGTACATTGATAAAGGTTCATTTACCTTTTGCGGTCTATTTACATGATCTCTTATCAATTGCTCTCTTACATTTACTTCCTCATTGGATACTTCCTCCAAATTTATCTTCATTGGAGCACACCTTTGTTGTCACAGCCGCATATGTGTGTTTGGATTTTGTTTCTTGCTCCTCCTGTGAACAATTAATCTTAAAGTTACTTCCTCAGCCGGTTTTATGTAACTACTTAAATTTTGCACATTTATTGACTCATTATCCGTTAAACATTTTCTTAATGATCTTCTTAAGCGATAAACTGTTTCATTTTCCGTTACAGCAATGCCTCTAACTCTTAGTTCATAAATTAGCTCATGCTTCAGTAACAAATCAACACAAATGTTGTTCTTTTTTTTATTTAAACTGTATTATAATTCAATCTCATTTCATAAACTTCAAGAGGGAACAGTTGTGTTCAGGAGTTCTACTAGCAGAGTGGCGCATATTTTTGTACCCATGAGTGGATTATACTTATTATTTTAGGTTATTTAAAAGTATATTTACAGGGTGGTATAATTGTAAAACAGGAACACAGTTGTTTTCTTATTTCAAAACTACTTTTATTGTGGATTAAATTTAGAATAATTTGACATCAAAATAATTCACTTAATGAATAATTTATTAGCATCAGCCCGTTCTTAAAATTCATCTATATTCAAAATACTACCTATTTAAATGTAACGTATACAAACAACAAAACAAGGGAATTTTTTAAAAGGAGTGGAAGAAAAAGGATTTTTCTCGAGTTCTCTGATTTACTTCGGAAAGCAACTCGTCTAACGTCAGCCCTTTTTAACAAAGGGAGCGACGTTCCTTCGCTGGAGTGAAGTCGTGTGGAACTGACCAAAAACCAAAGTGGACAGGAAACTTAATTTTGACATGAAAACTAAGCTTGAACGGAGTAAACAATCCAGCTGTAATCGGAAGGAGGGGAGTGTGTTCAAGGCCACTCGAGTCGCTCACTTTAACCATACCGAAGAAATGCGATTTATTATTACTACTGTATTATGTTAAATCAAAAACTTATGTACGTTTCATAAAATAAAATAAAATATGGTTCAAAATAAAAAACGATAGCCTCCTTTGTTTTGTCAGTTTTGCTGTGCAATTTTGCTTTGCGCTTCAATTCGTACCATTTGTTTGCTTTCATCAAATGCATTTGTTTGTCCAAATTTGCTGCCGTCAAGGAAGGCAAGTAAGATTAGAGATATGTTTGATATAGATCCAGTGATTGAGCTGCCATCAAGGAAGGCAAGTAAGATTAGAGATGTGTTTGATATGGATCCAGTGATTGAGCTGCCGTCAAGGAAGGCAAGTAAGATTAGAGATATGTTTGATATAGATCCAGTGATTGAGCTGCCGTCAAGGAAGGCAAGTAAGATTAGAGATATGTTTGATATAGATCCAGTGATTGAGCTGCCGTCAAGGAAGGCAAGTAAGATGAGAGATATGTTTGCTGATTATTTTTTTTAGCAAAGAAGGGACTGTTCCATGGCAAATCAGGACCAGTGTATAAATTGACTTTAGGGAAATCTAACTTGTTAATTTAATGCAATAAAACACATAAGCTACTACAATAAATGTGCGTCACTATTTAACAATAGTTAGATTTTGTTATTTATTAAAATATCAACTTTATCATCTAAATACCTACTCAGTAAAGAAAAAAAATCTGAAATGTCATATATTAGTTGAAAACTAATGTACGGTACCAATATTGTGTTCCGTTTTCTCTGAAGTTTACATCAAATGCTAACAGTAAAATGACTTACCTAACATATTTTAAAGTCAGAGAAAAATGTTATCATAATATCACGCCATGCATTACATGAGAATTACTGAGATATTCAATATCTTCTTTACTCATTCTACAGCAATTTCCATGGAACTTCTCCTTACAGTCTCCACATTCTAACCTCAACTGTTTTGAGAATATGTTTTTTGCACATATACCACACTGCCATATTAGAAGCACTGTTACAATTAATAACTGTTGCTGGGAAGTAAAGATAAATTATTATACGTAAATAAAGTCTAAATAAACTAAAAACTTACATATATCAGTACACATAAACAAAAATCAATAAACATTTCCAGGAGCCAGCACTGCACATGTCTACTATGCATGACTGCAACTGCCATCCGACTTGGATTCACTAATTCCAGGGCTCATAGGTTTTGTACCACTGAGCATACAATCATTTGACGTACTATAATAAGTGTAATGCCGAGCGCTGTCGTGTCGTCTACAAATCGACGACTGCCACTTGAGTTACGGCTCCTGTCGTCGCTAAATCGACGACTGCCAGTTTCTGGGTTAAAACATGTTTTTTTACATTTTCAATCATAAATAACTCGAAAAGTATTGGATTAGGGAAAAAATGCATACTACATTTCTTGCTTAAAATTAGCCCATCTATCGATTTCCTGGATTAATTTAAAAATTTTTATTTTTACCCCCAAGAAGGGATGGCATTCACCTCCAGGTGAAAGCACACATCGGGTCCATATAACTTTTGTTGTTTGGGTTATTTTACAATTCCTGTCAAATTTTCAAATCAGTCGGTGTAGTCCGGAAGAATTTGGAGGTGAAAACCTTCAGTGACTGGACTAAGAGGTGTGTAGCCAGTGAAGGCTGGTGTGAAATGAATTTCACGGGATACAGGTTCCAGGGTTTTGTCTGCTGAAAAGATCACATCATTGAAAACAGATTCTTCTTTCGTCGTGACACTTTTCTGCTTCGTCACGTTCGCATCTCTCTTTGTCGATGTGGGTAGCGTTGTTGTGACAGGCATGGCTGTCTTAATAGCTTCAGTTGGTCCGGATGTGCCAGAAGCAGACCCTTGCGGTGCGCGGGACTGTGATCCTCTTCCACGACCCCTTCGGCTGCCTCGTCCTCTTTGTCCTCCTCGGGATAGATTGGAGGTGGACGTGCTCTGAGCATCAGAAGTACTCGCCTGAGATATCACAACTTGGAAAATTTTAAACAGATTTTAAGAACTGTGTTGGTCTATTCCCTCCTGGAAATCATCCAACTTCGAAAAACTTTCTCTGTTACAGCAACGGGTTCCAACTACGTTAAACCTAAACAGGGAAATTTTTTAAGTTCATATCTAGTTCCTAGCTGCATGGTAGACATGTGCAATACCAGTTCCGATTGGAGCAGTCTGTGAAAAGAGCAGGTTAAAGTTGCAGCTCCAGCTGGAGCAGTTGTTCTGACTGAGCAAGTGAACAGGATATTCACCATGAAGTAAAAATTAAAAGTAATTTTTGATACAGTTAACTGAAATAGTTAAAATAAATCAATTATTACTCCAGATGACAGTTCCTGTATTCAATTTAAAGAAGAACAATGTAATATTAAAACAGCATAAAAACCTTTTTCTGAAAAAAATTGCCAAGTAAGATATTCACTCATGGGAGTGTTGCTGCTTTAAGAAACTGTAGGTGACGTTGAAGCTGAAGAACTGGTTGTGTTTATGTGTAGTTACTATTGGTTGACTATATTGCTTTGACTGGATGTGTGCTGTTGGAAATGGATATGGGTGTAGTGGAAGTTGTGACTGACCAGTTGAAAAGGAGTATGGATGTGGTTTTTGTTGCGATAAATATTGATGATCGGGTATATATTGGCTTGAATGTGCAACCATAGGCGGCCACTAATTATTCAAGCGTGTTTGAGCTGCTGCAATTATATCGCCCTTTAGTTTAAGCTTCCTTTCTGCAGGAACTCTTTGCGGCTCAGACGTTAAAGATATTAAAAATAATTTGTCTTCACAAGTTTCACTGTTTTGTTTTGCCTCGTTTGCAATTTTTAATTTCAATATTTAGATTAATTCATCATCATTTCTATTTGTTCTTTTTTTGTTACTTGGTTGAGGCTTAACATTTTCTAAATTCATAACATCGCTGATAGTAACTGAATCATTAGCATCTGTATTGTTATCAGTGACATCTCCATTACGTAAGTCCTCCATCGTACTGGTTGTTTTGTTGTAAAAGGTTTCTAAGAACCTAAGTTGTTCATAATATAAATTTTGCTTGTGGGTTTTTGCTTTTGAACCACATTTGGTACATTTTCTTTTTTTAATTTTTCGGCAATAACACGTGCGTATTGATTTCCATTTCTTTTGCGCAATTGTCACTGAAAAAATGTATAAGAGTAAACTTACAAGATTAAAATCAAATGTAGAAAAAAATATGTAATATAACAAATCAAATTAAGCACAAACATTTTTTTTAATTGATTAAGAAGTTTATTTATAATA
The DNA here is from genome assembly GCA_035578905.1 of Stictocephala bisonia. NCBI lineage: Eukaryota > Metazoa > Arthropoda > Insecta > Hemiptera > Membracidae > Stictocephala > Stictocephala bisonia. The sequence goes on from JAQJVL010001118.1 coordinate 83,829, forward strand.
TTTTTTATCATTGAAGAGTCATGATTTGAAAAGAAAAATACAAAAAGTGAATGTATACTGTATCTAAAAAGGATAACAAATGTAAAATAATTTCTAATAAAGTCCTTAAAAAAGCAGAGAAAGCAATACAAGAAATTTAGAAAAAGTGTCGCCAAAAGAAGACAATGCTTCAAAAGAGGCTAGAAGACCAGTATGAGATGGAAGAAGACCCAGACAACCCCTCATATGGAGCAGGAATGCATTAATGTAAGAATTTTTATTGTATACTGTATAGACCTATTTTCATTTAGCGTTTTCCAAAAGTTGTGTTTCTTAAGACAGTAAATACTTAATCTCAGGATCCGCTTGAGATATCTTAATGATTTTTTTTTTATTGTGTTCAGCTAAAAAAGCTCTATTACTTAGGCTAAGGAATTTGTAATAACAGTTTTAGTTTCAGAGAAAAAAATAAAAACGTCCAGAATAAAACTTACAAATACATAACGTTTTTGAAAAACCATTAAAAATTTGTTTTTCAGAATTTCTAAACTTCCTTAGGTTAAAATGTAGCTAAGAAGTATATAATTAAGGTAAAATAAAAATCATTTTGATATCTCTTATAGTTTTTTAGAAAAGGTATTTTAAAAACAGTCAAATTAACATGGCGGAGATAGGGACACCCGGCTCCCCTTAAGTGTGACTCATCAACGTGTTTCATCCTTTTTGCACAGTTTGACCCTGGACGACTACCCAACCTATCAAGAACTTGGCACCTAGTAATATTTCCTTCATTGTATGTAGCAATGGCATCAAAGACTCCTAACTCTAATGTATTTTTCTACACGCGGTCAGTTCGGTGTGTCACTTTGGTGTGTTCACTTCTAACTGAACGCAACAATCGCCTCCACGCTCTCACTTCTGTATGTCAGTTCGACCTGCCATCCACGAGTCGCCGTGAACGCCATTTAGAATTGAGCCTGTGTTTTTATTACGTTTTTATGATACATGTTTATTTTGAACGTGTGTAGACCACTCTGTGTTTGATCATGTATTCATATGATGAATAATTGTTTATGTGTAGTGCAGTAGCATGTGTTATAGTTAAAAGAAGAAAGCGCAGAATCAAGCACAATATATGGGTTAAGGATTGGCTTTCAAAACGAGCTAAATACTCACATATTAACATTTTGGATGAGCTGCGATTCCATCCAAAAGACTGGCACAATTACCTCAGGATGGACGAGGATACATATTTGGACTTATTATCCCGTGTTCCTCCTCTGATTAAAAAACAAGATAAGAACATGCGAACAGCAATAACGCACCATGAACGCCTTACAGCAACCCTCCGCTATTTAGCAACGGGAAGGTCATTGGAAGACTTGACATTTTCAACCATAATTTCGCCACAAGCACTGGGCAAAATTATAAAAGAGACCTGCAAAGCCCTGTTAGAAGTGTTAAAGAAGGAATTCTGCAAGGTAAGTTATCAAAGTTTTTGATTTCAAAAATGTTTTATTACATATATTAGTCATGTAACTAATAATGTCTACAAGGTAAATTTTATCAGTAACATGTAGATAGCCTACACTTATGAATTAAAATTATAAACTTCGTAGAAATAGAAAAGAAAAAAGAAAAAAAACGCCTTAAGGTTAAACATTACTCCTTTTAATTCCTGGCAAAAGTTTTAAATGTTCAAAAATTCACAATATACGAGTGAAGCTTATATTGAAACGCCACAAATTATAAATGGGAAAAGCCAAAAAATAAAATAATGTTCAGTTTTCTGGTGTGTTTGGAGCGTAATTAGAATAATACTGACATAAGTTCTGTGCGCCAGATGTACCTGGGAACTTGGTTGGTAAACTCTGAGATTGTGATGTCTGCTGTTGTTAGTTGGGTTGTGTAGATGGGAAAAAAGCATTGGACATGTTAAGGGGAGCGGGTAGTGAAAAATAAGTTTTTTTTTCAAATAAGCACTTTTTTACTCTGTGCACTCTCCTGAATACAATGATACCATATACATGCAGTTTTTAGTAAGTATACATATTTTTAATCAATATTTTGTAGCAGTATGCATGGCGAGAATTACCTCAAAGTTACGCATGGGACCGTAGGTACACTTTGTATAGTATGTGACACAGTCATTCCATTATATGTTTAAATTTATATGAGAATGTTATGGATGCTATAAAACCCACTTACAAAGACTTAGTTCATCCTAGTTTACTAAGCAAATGTTTGCATGGAAAAACGCAACACCAAAATGAATCCTTCAATAATATGATTTGGACCCGAGTACCGAAGACGACATTTGTAGGCATACATACATTGAAACTAGGTGTCCTGGATGCTGTGTTGTGCTACAATGATGGAGCTCTTGGAAGAGTAAATGTGCTCAAAAAATTATGTGGTTCGTGTGGCGCAAACTGTGCTGTCGGTTTAAAAAAACATCGATAAAGTTCGCGTGCGTAAAGCGGAACGTGAATTTCAAAACTTGGAAAAAAGAGCTCAACAGAGAAGAGCAGCCATGAAAAGAAAGTTGGAGGAAAATGAGGAGGATCCAGATAACCCAGACTATAGATATGGAGCTCACTAATATATGGGGTAAGTGTCTTACTCAGATCTGCATTACTATAACCAGTGACTGTGACTTTGATTGCGATTCCTGAAAAGTTGTGTTTTTTCTCACTTCGGTGCCATTTTCTCCTGAACCACTTGTCCTATTTGGCTGACATTTTTACTGATAGTGTGTCATATGGTGCTTGGCAGTAATAATAAGTGGTTTAGAAATATTCCTTCAAACAAAAAAGTAATAAAATTTTTTCAAAAAAAATTATAAAAAAAATTTTAACATCAAAAAAATTCATGAAACCCAATATGTTTGTCATAAATGATTTAAACTCCTTATTATTATTCATAAAGACCTATATTAAGTTACTGGAATATTTGAATGGTGTAGCTCTAATAGTTTTTTTGTTATGCGTACCTAAAAATGGCCGATTTAACATGTGAGGGATAGGCACTACCCGCTCCCTTTTTAAATGTCGATATTTGTTGTAAAGCGCCAACATCAGCATTGAAAAGTGCATCATTAATTTTCTTTTCTGCGTATATGCGCTGTTCTTGGGGTAAAGAGCGAAATTTCGCAACAACATTTTTTCCAAATATATAATATTTAGCTGAATAAAAAAAAAAAAAAAAATCATTAAGATATCTCAAGCGGATCCTGAGATAAAGTATTTACTGTCTTAAAAAACACAACTTTCGGAAAACGCTAAATGAAAATAGGTCTATACAGTATACAATAAAAATTCTTACATTAATATATAACTCCGCAGCACCGGTCCCAAGCCCGGGGTCTCATCTTTCCCATAACCGATGAGAAAGAAGGAGGGTACCTTCCCACAGCTCTCAGTGTGATCCCGATACTGAGAGCACTCCTATCCCATTAATTCCTTATCCTACCAAACATCCACTCTCCCGTGCCTCGTCCAGAAGCCTTATCTTCTCTGGACCTTTCTTCCAGTGGAGTGCTACTTCTTCTTCCCGCACTCTTACTAACTCTGTTCTCTAAGCTGCAAGGCAGCTTATCTTTTCTGTCCCCACTCTATTGCCTTACCCCTCCTTTTCACTGTTTCTTCCTTCTCACCTTTCAACAAAGCCAAGGTGGAACAGCGTGGGCCGAGGGCTGAATGATTGGTGGTAGACCAGTCGTTACCATGCGGACTCTGGACACCAGCCGAAATCCAGTTTCAAATAGGCTTACCCGGACATGCGGGGCACTGTCGGGGCTAGACCATTTAGTTCCCTAGCTACTCGTGGGAATCCTATGGATCCAGAAATACCAAAAACAAAACCTTCACCTAAGGACTGCATTGAGTCCTTACGCAATGAACCGAGCATGGGAGCAGAGGGCAGCCACACTGGCCAGCCCTTGTCTTCCATTGCTCGGGCCAAATCAACGTCGGGTGGGGACATGTCTCTCTCTGACTCTGAGTCCAACTTGGCTGAGGACCGCTCAGAGCCCTCAGACAAGGACCTTGGCACGGGGAATGAAGGCAGCCAAGATGGCCAGCTTGAAGTCCCCGCTGCTCGTGTCAAGGATTCGGGGGAGGGGGACATGTCGCTCTCTGACTCCGAGAACACCCTTCTTCGGAGCCCAGGCTCTGATCAGCTCGATCGGACAGCAGAGGCTCTGAACAGGATGAAGATAACCAAGAGACACATTCCTGGCAATCAAAGGAAGAAACTCCTGAAGGAGAAACTTGCCCGGCAGGGTGTACAGTGGGACCCTGCTAAGTATCGAGCCTCAAAGAAAACCTCTTCGGCGACTCCTAAGGCGGAGGGTGAAAGCTCTAAAGGTGGCGCCAAATGCGCACGCCCGCAAGGCTCAACCCCTTCACCCGCGGAGGCCTAGAGGGGATCGACTCCTAAGGCGAAGGGTGACGGCTCTAAAGGTGGCGCTAAACGCGCATGCCCGCAGGGCTCGACCCCTTCACCCGCGGAGGCTCAGAGGGACTTAAAGAGACAAAGGAAGGCCGAGGAAGGTTCCCAGGGAACCTCTTCTCAGACCTTTCATGAAGCTCTTAAATCAATTAAGTGGCGGTTGTGCCACCTAACTATCCGGGGAGCAAGCTCACTGAAGAGCAGGGCAACCTCATCCAGACAGCTCTGGTTGAGTCGATATGCCCGCTGGACAGTGGTGAGCTCCCTTTGTTCACCAACTCCTACATGGAGAGGGGTACTCTTATTGTCTCCGCCGAAAACGGGGAGACAAAAACATGGATCGCTACAACTGTCCTCTCTCTCAAATTGTGGGAGGGGGCCCAGTTCAGGATCGGTGACCGAAAGGACATCCTACGGGCTACCAAGGTGCTGTTCAAGACGCCTAAGCAGCTCGAAAAGATGGACGAGTCCAGAATCCTGAAGTTAGTTGAAGAGCAAAACAAGGAACTCAATGTGAGAGAATGGACCATCATCAGTCGGAAGGCCGATCCGGAAGGAGCAAAGACCTTCGTCTGCCTGGTGGATGATTATGTTCTCTCAGCCATTAAGGTCAAGAGCAATAAGTTGACTTGGGAAGACGAGACCATATAATATTGTTCAGTGATTCACTCGCGTTTTGGGTACCGCCATGCAAACATTTCCGAAGCAATTCAGGTTTAGCCAAATCTTTGAATACAGGCTTGATTTTAGTCATGACAACGGATGAATAATGAGTGTGGTTGTCATGGTCATAATTTTCATTGTTGGATTTAGCCCTTTGATATTTGCACCAGCTATTTAAACCCTTAGGACACAATTCATGCATTGGTGAGTTGTTAGAGGATGACAGGTGAAAATATTCGGCCCACACTGCAGATTTCATAGATTCTAGGCTATGCACATTTCTCCTAATGGCAAGTCCATAATAATTAATAATAACATAGACGACAGAATCAGAGACATGGCCAGCAAATCTCACACGAAGAGTTCGTCCTGTCAAGAAGAGGAACTGACACACCAAGTGCCTTTATTTTGGAGATGAGATGATCATGACTGACTCTATCAAACGTCTTTGCGAAGTCCAAGTAAATGCAGTCGACCTGTTGATACTGAGAAAAGGCAGAGTACACATAATTTGTGAAGACGCAGAGGTTGGTAACTGTAGATCTTCCAACGCGGAATCCATGCTGCTCAGGTATGATAACCCTTGAATGCAAAGGACAGAACATCAAGCACCAAGCTCTCGAAGACTTTTGCGACAACAGATTGTATTACTATAGGTCTATAATTCTTCGCGTCACACGCATCGCCAGACTTGTGAACAGACACCAGAAACCCAGGTTTGAGTACATCAGGGAAGATTCCTTTTTTCATGAGATGATTAAAGTAGGTAGAGAGATGAGGGGCAATGACAGAGCTGCATGCTTTCAGAATTGCAGGCGTTATATTATCTGGCCCAACATCCTTACTACAGTCAAGACGGAGAAGCTTTTCTTCTACCTCAAGTGCAGACACGGGAGAAAGGGTGCAGAAAGGGGAGTTAGTGCAGATACAATTTCCAAGCTCCAAGCAGAACTGCGAAAACAACTCCTCAATTGTTTGACTCCTAGGATCAGAGTACTGCAATGACTCAATCCATCGCCGGACTTCAGCAACGTTACACCTTCTAAAGTCATGGATAAATACATCTTGGTTTGGTACTTGGGAGCAGACGAGTGGTATGGTGAATTCAAGAGCAGGGTGGAAGGGTTCCTGAGCTAGAAGGGGATCAGATGTGGCAACAACGCAAATACCAGCATCAGAGGCAAACACAAGATCGAGGAGGACTCCACGAGTATTGAGAACTGAGTTGAGCTGGAATACATTTATGTAGTTAGCCAAATTCCAAATGTGTACAGCGGATGCACTATTAGGAGTAACACGGGAAGAACCAGTCCAATCAGTATCGGGTTGATTGAAGTCCCCGGCAATGACAATTTTGGTATTTGGTTCACAAGTAGCATAGATCTTCTCCACAGAGTCACAAAAGCTGGCAACGATTTGACTAGGGGATTGCGGGGGAATGTAGACTCCACCGCTCAGGATGGGCTCGCCATATATGCAGGCAGATACGAAAACTGATTCAACATTGGTGACCGAAGACGTGACCATTGAAGATAAATGACTATTATGAACAGGCACAAGAACACCACCCCCAGACATCTTGGCACTAGTTTCATTAGATCTGTCTTTGTGGAAAATATTATAGTTACTTAACCCAAGTTCGGAAGTAAGAATCTCAGAAGAAAAGTTTGTTTCAGTGAGTATAATGATTTCATAAATACTTGAGGTAATTGATTCTTTTAGCAAAGTTAGTTTGCTCCGTAGCCCATTCACATTTTGATAGTAGGCGCAAACTGACTTGTTACATGGGGTGTTTAACAGTTTTTTTGGAAGTGAGACAATAGTAGGCACTCCGTTCTTGTACTTGATAGTGAGATCCTTCTCGCCGTCCTTTAGCCGCCTCTCAAGTTCATCTCTCTAAGAACTCAAGTGCTTGCGCTCACGATCGGTTCTATCCCTAGAGGCACCAACCGAAGAAAATTTGCTCCCGCCTTCCTTTAACTTGGCATCAGCAAATTTATCGAGGAAGGCTTTGACTTCCGGTTGAAGTTTTAAACACCAGCTTCAATGGGCGGATTTTATCTTTTTTAGGTCTTCCAATTCTGTATAGCTTAGTTATTTCAAAATCCAAAGTGTAGCTAACAGCATGTCCGAGCTCAAGCATCCAGCCCTTCTCGTAGTTAACCCTAGTTGCAAGATCTCTACTTTGGCTTTCTGGTACATTGAACACAAGAACATTGAGCGCACGCCTATTACGGTCACTGACTTCACCAATCAAGTCTTCGACATTAAGACCAGAAGCGCTTTGCTCATTTTCTAGGGACTTTATCTTATCTTCAAGAAAATCGACACGAGATTCAACATTCGCAAGACTCTGGTCTATGCTCTCCCTCAATTTCTCAATTCCACTGTTTATTACACCAACTTCATCCTTGGTAGCCAGTTGAGAAACACTTTGAATTAGGGACGTTAGTTGGTTCGATAGCTTGATCAGAGGATTTTCGTCCTCGGGATTGCCATCGGCTCGGCTGCAATACCATTTCTCACTTTTACTACAGAGTGACTTGTACTCACTGTCGGAGAGGCCAGCACACTTTGAATGGAACCAGCGATCACATTTATTATCACATTGGATACCTTTTTCGCTGTCTACTACTTTTTTCATGCATATCGCACATACTGTTTTATCGAGAGCCATTAAAAAAGATTGAAAAAAGATGTTGTGCTATAAGTTATCAGTCGGATGGTAGCGTAATGGAAAAATAGAATAAGTAGTGGAAATAAGAAATAAGCTGGGAACAATAACCGACCAGGAGCTACTCGATCCACCCCCGATCGGAAATAGTTTCAGCAACAAAAAACAAAAATAGAAGACTGGAGCAATATCGACTATAATACTTTATATAGTGGCTTAAATAGAGTAGCGACGAGATACAGAAGGCTGTGGAATTAAGAGTGAAACGGGGTTCCTCTATGGCGAATAGTAAACAAACAAAGAGCCGTGAGTGACAAGGGGAATGGAGAGGTTAGAATACATTTATTACTTCAAAATATGGGATAGGGTTGATAATTACGGTGAGTTAATTTGAAGGAATCATATTAGTGACAGCATTTGTTTCGACACACAGACTCACTGCTTGAGGACGAGACAATAAGCCAGCAAAGATGCCTATAATCGACCAAAACCTGGGCCAAATTGCAATCTACATCAGCAGCCTGAATGGAGCAGAACTGCAAAGTCAGCCATCATCTTAGTTAAAGCGGGCTACACATGGTCAGTTCGGGTGTAACTTTGGTGTGTTCACTTCTAACTGTTCACTTCTAACTGAACGCAACAGTCGCCTCCACACGCTCACTTCTGTGTGTCAGTTCGACCTGCCATCCACGAGTCGCCGTGAACGCCATTTAGAATTGAGCCTGTGTTTTTATTACGTTTTTATGATACATGTTTATTTTGAACGTGTGTAGACCACCCTGTGTTTGATCATGTATTCAGATGATGAATTATTGTTTATGTGTAGTGCAGTAGCATGTGTTATAGTTAAAAGAAGAAAGCGCAGAATCAAGCGCAATATATGGGTTAAGGATTGGCTTTCAAAACGAGCTAAATACTCACATATTAACATTTTGGATGAGCTGCGATTCCATCCAAAAGACTGGCACAATTACCTCAGGATGGACGAGGATACTTATTTGGACTTATTATCCCGTGTTCCTCCTCTGATTAAAAAACAAGATACGAACATGCGAACAGCAATAACGCACCATGAACGCCTTACAGCAACCCTCCGCTATTTAGCAACGGGAAGGTCATTGGAAGACTTTTGACATTTTCAACCATAATTTCGCCACAAGCACTGGGCAAAATTATAGAAGAAACCTGCAAGGCCCTGTTAGAAGTGTTAAAGAAGGAATTCTGCAAGGTAAGTTATCAAAGTTTTTGATTTCAAAAATGTTTTATTACATATATTAGTCATGTAACTAATAATGTCTACAAGGTAAATTTTATCAGTAACATGTAGATAGCCTACACTTATGAATTAAAATTATAAACTTCGTAGAAATAGAAAAGAAAAAAGAAAAAAAACGCCTTAAGGTTAAACATTACTCCTTTTAATTCCTGGCAAAAGTTTTAAATGTTCAAAAATTCACAATATACGAGTGAAGCTTATATTGAAACGCCACAAATTATAAATGGGAAAAGCCAAAAAATAAAATAATGTTCAGTTTTCTGGTGTGTTTGGAGCGTAATTAGAATAATACTGACATAAGTTCTGTGCGCCAGATGTACCTGGGAACTTGGTTGGTAAACTCTGAGATTGTGATGTCTGCTGTTGATAGTTGGGTTGTGTAGGTGGTAAAAAGCATTGGACATGTTAAATGTTGATATTTGTTGTAAAGCGCCAACCTCCGCATCGAAAAGTGCATCATTAATTTTCATTTCTGCGTATATGCGCTGTTCTTGGGGTAAAGAGCGAAGTTTCGCAGCAACATTTTTTCCAAATAAATCGAACCGGTCTTCACGTTTAATATCAGCAAGCTTATCACCAACAGTGGCCAATATTTTATCTTCTACCTTTTTTTGGCGCTTGAATTGACCTGGACATGTACTTCTAGAAATGCTGGAAGAGCAGGAAGACAGACGTGTAGATGGTGTCCCCGGGCTATCGTTTTGGCTGTCTAATAACTGGGATGACTCATGCTGCGTCGAAGCAGTGATAGTTGAATTACCGGCGTCATCAATATCAGAAGCCTAAAAAAAGAAAATAAATTCAATACTAGCAATCCTGGTGCGGAAATTCCGTAATATGCCCCAACTTGTTTTATGACCATGTAAGTTAGAAATGGTGCGTTTTATTTGAATATTTGCGTGAATTATATACTTTCCATACATATCTCATAAATAAAAAATGTTTTTTTTCCAAAGTGTAGAAAATAACGCACTGATTCCGAAACTGATAAATTTCGGTGACGGAAATCTACGGAAAACCCCGGAACATAGGAAAAACGTTAATTTGAGTACCAACATGAGCAACTTCAGAAAAAAATCTGTTTTTCAGATTTTCCGGGGTTTCCCAACATAAAAAAAAATTATCATATTCGGAATCAGGGCGTTATTTCCTACAGTCTGAAATTTTTTAATTTCTTAGGTTCGTATAGAAACTATAAAGTTACCAAATTTGCCTTCTTTGTAAGTAATTAATGCCATGTTTTTAATTTACAGTTCCCCAGTACCGAGGAAGAGTGGAAGGAGATTGGAAGAGGATTCTATGAACAATGTAACTTCCCTAATTGCGTAGGAGCCATAGATGGCAAGCATGTTCCTATAGTTCCTCCACCTGGAAGTGGATCATTCTTTTTTAACTACAAGAAGTTCCACAGCCAAGTCTTACTGGGTGTCGCTGTCTACGACTACAAATTAATCTATTTTAGTTTTGGTGTAAACGGACGGGGGTCTGATGGAGGTGTTTTATCGTATTGTGATTTGTATGAAAAAATGGTGAAGAAAACTCTAGGTCTACCACAACCAAGTGTGGCTGATGGCACATTGTTGCCATATATGTTCATTGGTGATGAAGCATTTGAACTGAGAGAAAACTTGATGAAGCCATTCAATGCGAGTTTGTTGAACTATGAGCGACGAATTTGTAACTACAGGTTCTCGCGAGCACGACGAATCATCGAAAATGTTTTTGGTATTTTAGTTGCTAGGTTTGGAGTTTTACAAAAACCTATTACCTTGCGTCTCGATCGCATATCAGACGTTGTGCTTGCCTGCTGTGCTCTGCACAACTTTTTGCGAGCAACGTCACCCAACTAGTACACCCCTTCTGACTGCTTGGACGAAGAGAGTGAAGGAGTCCTGATTCCTGGACTACGTATGGAGGAGCGTAGGAAACTGCAGAGAAATCGAAAAGGAGCGAAAGAGACAGATGGAAAGAAAACGAGGGATGCATTTGTAAAGTACTTAAATGGTAACGGAAAGGTTGAGTGGCAAGACAGATATGCATAAGCTCACTTTCCTGTTCTAACTTAATCCGCCTAAAGACAATCACATCCAGTAATGTATAGCTTTTTTTTGTTTATAAATTTTCATTTACCACAAGTACTGTAAAGCAACAAATCATTGCATTTGACGTTAGGCTTTTTTTTTTTTTTTTTTTTTTTTTTGTAACAGTGAGAATAAACAACAACTGTCCATGCAAAACTTTGTCATACAATGAAATAAAATAACATCATTAATAAGTTGCACTTTTATTATTAAACCTGTCGCTTGACTTGATAGGGCTAATATAATAATTGTTACAGTATTAATATTATTAATACTGTAACCAGAGTACCCTGGAATAATTTTAATTTCACTTTTACTTACATATGTTTTGACACTAAGACAATAATCACATGTGCTTTAACGTGATCATGGCCTTTAACGTCGAAACATATTACGTAAGTAAAAGTAAAATTAATATGATTAAGGGTACTCTGGATGTTTGTGTAGGCTATATTAATTATATAATTGCATATTTGTATATTTGGGACTGATAATGTAACAAATGTGGAAAAATTGGGGGTACTCATTCAAAACTCATACTGTATATTAGGCTACCCTACATGTACTTTTCATATGTGAATCGTTGAAGGATTCGTTTAATTATTTTATTATATACGTACGGTATTTTACAGCTGATTTCACTGCGAATAAACACATGTCAGTTCCCAGAATTTCTGTTCTAAAACAGTTTTTTTTAAATTTATAATTACAACATCTTAAAATTATAATTTCCACTTACCTCATTACCACTTGATTCTGCCAAGGAGGATTTTGCAGTCATCGGTGTCTCTTGGCCTGTTAGGAATAGCAATTGATCGTAATACTACAATTTGGGTTGGTAAACTTCATCTGCACCCATACCACTAACCAATTTGTCCACTTTTTTCAATTTCTTACGAAAGGCACTTCTCAAACTATTGATCTTTCTGGTAACTACAGTTTTATTAGCAGCTGGAACAATCTCTAACTTTTTCCACAAGTCGTAAGTTTCCTCACGCTTTGTTTTGTTGTGATAATCCTTTGAGGTTATTTTTCCACAAACATTCTTCCCCTCTGAATAGTTCTATAAATTCAAGGAGAAAATCTTTGGTCCAAGCGGCCATATTAACTGTATTGAGTAAGACACAATATTTATAAACACAGACAGTTTTATGGGAAAGCACTTTGGCACACGCAGACGACGTCGCGACGACCAACACGTGCAAATTTCAGGCTACTAGCATCTGTGCGCATGCGCAGATGACTGATGTGAGCAACTGAGCTGACGCGACCGTACACACGCTCACTTCGGACTGCCATCAGTTAGATGTGTCACGCCGAAATGATGAATTTTCATCATTCCATCAGTTCAGTTTTTTGGTGTGAGCTCACATTAATTTTGCATACACACGGTCAGTTTGGTGTGTCACTTCGGTGTGTTCACGTTCACACCGAACTGACCGTGTGTAGCCCGCTTAAGAGGAACAGTTGATTGAACTGAAACGATCGGTTCTCGGTTCAAAACTATTCGATTGGAGTCGGAGTAGCCCAATCTACAATCCCATTATTCCCATTCAAAGCAATCAAAACATAAACATAGCAGAAACGTCAAAGCAGAATACAACCGAGAACTAACAATGCTGCCAACAAGAGGTTAGAAAAAAACCAACAAATAATATGAATTACTATATAAAATTCGTCATATGTAAAACTGTAATAGTTACAAAATGTGGCTCTCGTGAAATGAGCTGCTACTCCTTGACACTACTACATTCAAATATTAATAAAACCAACAAATCATTTTATAAACACTAAGTATTCGATATCAAAAAATGTTCAGAAAGAAATACAGAAAAATATAAAAATAAAAACCGAAAATTAAAAGAAAAAAATCACTGGCGGCTCCCCTTAAACTAATGAACTTTAGTCTTCCTAGGTCTATAAGCGTATCAAATTACACAGCAGTAGGCCTAATAACACAATAAATACAGTAGGGCTACTTAGGGGGGATTGAAACTTAGGGATTAAACAGCGAATTTACTAATAATGCCTAGTAAACTAGACATAATTTTTATTTTAACTTTAATGATGATGCAAATTAAATGTTAACATAAATGAAAAAATCATTATTCCTGAGGATTTAATAAATAAAACACGATTCTAGATGGAGAAACAAATATGGTGTCCAAATAATCTCTTCTTCTTAGAATTGTATTTTATTTCTTGTTTAGCAAGTCTACTGTAGAAAAATTAAATATTAATAAAGCTAAAATCAGTTTTAATGAAAATATAAATTTTAACTCCATCTTAAAATTATAAATTAAAAAACAATGTGTTATTTTTTATATTAGTTTATTATTTGCTAACAACACATTGTCATTGTATAAATAATGTACTCGGTTCCTGTGTGTGTTATGCTTTAGGCCGGCCATTCACTATCAAGTGCACCTGACAGGTACACCTGAACAGTTCGCCTGTTCAGGTGTACCTGATACCTAACGAGCACACACACTCTTCATGTTTACCCTGTCAAGTTTGTCAGTTCAACATGGATTCTGAAAAAGATGATCTGCTCTGTCTCGCATTATTTGCAGTGGTTTTTTGCGAAACATAAAAACAGACGCAAGAAATGGAAACAATGGTGTAAGGAATGGTTGCAGAGAAGAAATAAATTTACCCATATCAATCTTCTTAATGAATTAACACATGAACCGACGGATTTTAAAAATTTCTTGCCCATGAGCGAATCAGTGTACAACGAGTTGCTGTCAATTGTTTCTCCTTTTATTAAGAAGAAAGACACTCAAATGAGAGTAGCTATATCCCCACATGAAAGACTAACAGCTACTTTAAGATTTCTAGCAAGTGGACAACCGTATGAGTGCCTCAAATATTCAACTAGGATTTCATCACAGGCTCTTGGCCAAATTATTCCTGATACGTGTCTGGCTTTGTACAAAGTTCTTCAGAAATACATTAAGGTATGTGTCCTTTTTCCTTTAGCATTACATTACAGTAAATTACTAGTAATAAGTCTCGTTGAAAGATTTAAATATGTATTATATGTATATATATATATATATATACAGAGTGAGTTTTATGTCCTGGCACACCTGGATATAATTTAAACGGCCCGAGAGATCTATGTGAAACCTTGATCTATTATAACATATTTTCTTAATTTTTCAAGTTGTTGAAAATTTTGCCCCCCTTTTATAAAGGGGGGCAACTAAACATTTTCAAGTACACAAACCCCCTATCATGTGACCCCTCATTTTAAAGGGAATATAAAAATAAATCCAATAATGCAAACTAGAGGTCTCTACGTTTATTTTAACAGATTTTATGACAAATTTATAATAATAAAATCAGTAACTGTCTTGTCCTGTTTATCGTAACATGAGTCAACATGCCTTGGAATTTCCCTTGTTCTTATCTTACCGGTTGCAACAATCTACTGTTGACTTTCTCTTTACTCCTCACTTGCATTTCATCAGCTGATTGGTTAAGTTGCTATAAACAACATCAGTTTAAGCTTATTTTTCTGACAAATAGTGTTACTTATTTTATTTCTACATGGAGAATTCTGAGTTTGAAAGAATTACTGTGTTAATGATGAGAGGTTATGGAGAACGTATCATACGCTGAAGTAGCAGTACTATTCAATGAGGAATTTCCTAACCGGAACAATCCCATAGCTAGATTTACGGTGGAAAGAATTGTTCAACGGTTTAATGATACTCATTCTGTAAAGGATAGACCCAAGCCAGGAAGGGCTCCTGTAATTGACGAGGAGAAATCATTAGATGTTATGCAGTCCTTTGTTGAAGATCCCCACATATCTACGAGAAGAGCTGCTTTGGAGCACGACATTAGGCAATCTTTGGTAAGAAAAATTCTTAAATGTAATAAATTCAAACCTTTTAAAGTCAAACTAGTGCAAGAGCTTAGTGAAGATGACTATGACCGTAGGGTTGAATTTTGTGATATAATGATGGGCAAACTAGACGCTGAACCTGAGTTACTGAACAGAATCCTTTTTAGTGACGAAGCAACTTTCATGACCAACGGTGCCGTCAATCGGCATAATTGTCGTTACTGGGCAGATAACAATCCACACTGGTATGTAGAGGCCCATACACAACGCCCTTCAAAAGTTAATGTTTGGGCAGGAATAGTTGATCACCGCTTAGTCGTTCCATTTATAATTGATGGAAATTTAAATTCTGTGAAGTATTTAGATATGCTTGAAAACCAGATTGTGCCTGCACTCCAAAATATGTTTGGACAAGAAGCTGATAACATTTGGTTACAACAAGATGGAGCACCACCACACTATGGTCTTGAAGTACGACAATATCTAAATAATGTCTTCCCAAGAAGGTGGATAGGCCAGCAAGGTCTCCTGACCTTAACCCACTTTATTACTTTTTTTGGGGCTACATGAAATATCTGGTGTACAAAACAAGACCAATTGACGTCCATGACTTAACGCAAAGAATTTTGAACTTATCTAAAACAATTTCTAGAGATAAATTCTTGAATGCTGTCACAAGTTTTTACACACGTCTAGCACACTGTCAAACAGCCGAAGGTGAACAGTTTGAACACCTGCTACATTAACCCTTCTAGGACCAAGGATCAGGCTATTACTTCAAGGACCAAGGGGGGGGCCTGGTAGGCCCAATGAAGAAATATACGTTTCATTGAAATTATATATACTTAACTTGTACTAAATATGAGGTTAAAAACAAAATTGAAAACTAAAATAATTGTGGCATATAAACAATTTTCTCAACAAATTTAAAGGATCATTTATTCATTGTCAGTATGCTCAGAATGGCATTTTTCACAGGTGACTGTATTTTTGCTATGTTTTCCACATACTTGTTTTTCACAATTATTGCAAATAACCTTCGATTTACCTAACTTATCGTACTTCGTTTTCTTCGACCTCGCTTCACTTACAGACATGTGGCATCTTCTACGACCAACTTCAACTTGTGGAGTAGCTTGAATTTGAACATTGTAATGAAGTTTCTTTCCCAGAACTTCTTCTATGGCACACAAAGTGGTTTTATTTAGGCCCGTGATGTCTTGTGCTCGTTCATTTATTTGAGGTTTGATTAGCTCAAGTGCCAACATGCGTAGAAACTGAAGCCGCCTATTGTTGTTTCCCAGTTTCCAGTTTGAAAAGTTTTCAATGTTCAAAGTGTAGGCATTTATACATACAATATCTAATAAAGTATAAAACACAGTCATGGGCCATCTTTTTGTTCCTCTTTTGACTGTGTAATTGCGTGCCATTTGAACTGAATCGACGCCTCCTTTTGAACTGTTATAAAATGTGACAATATCAGGTTTGTGTTTATCATCATCACTCACACTGTCGTCTTCATGTTGAGTAGACAGCATGATTAGGTTGCGCACTGGCTTATCTTTTACTTTGTAAGACACAAGTGTAACATGAGCCTGATTTGTTCGACTGTCTGTAAAAGCAAACATAGAAGAGTACACTGGCCTTTCACGAACGTCTTTTAGCTCTGTTGGTATGTGTTGTCTGTTTAGTTGCATGGTACCTACCAAGGTTAGTTTATATTCATTGTACAGTTTTTCGGCGAGGTCAACAGATGTGTAGTACCTTTCGGTGGTTACATTCCTACCGGACTGAGCAATAGGCATCACTAACCGGCACACAAGCGGAATTGTACCCCTTTCAATGTCTGTTCTTCCACAATATACCTCCATGTTCAACACATATCTGGAGTTAGCATCACATAGCATCCTAATTAGAATTCCATATTTACCGGGCTTATCCTTCATGAATACTTTGAAGGGGCATCGTCCACGAAAAAGAGACAGCATTTCATCAATAGTGGTATTCTCACCTGCTGAAAGATATTGTGGAAATAGGTTATTGACAAGCTCAAAAATATTCCTCATAGGAGCGAATTTATCTGTGGTTCTTCTAGCCTCTCTTGTATTTTTATCATCAAATCGTAGTATGTTTGTGATTTGAATAAATCTTGTACGACTCATGACTGCATTGTAAACGGGACGGCCATATAAAGTTGACCAAAGTTTGTGATAATCAACTTTGCTATCTTTGTTTGACCGCATAAGGATAATAAGACCAAGGTAGGCCATCAACTCAGTCCCATCACTAAGTGGAATATTTTTCCTCCTAGCCTCTTCATTTGTATGGGTATCAATAATATTTATTATTTCAGGTGTAAAAAATTTTTCAAAAGATTCTTTTGCACTGGTTACTATTCCCTGCCGTTTTATGCCTGGTCTTTCACGAATAATATTTTGGGTTCGTCCTCTAGTAACCCGTTGAGGATAACTTACATACTGCCTTGGATTATTGTTTCCCTTACACACGTAAACATTATCAATTACATGGGGTCTAGGCCTACCTTGGATATTTCCCTGTAGAGAGACAGGCTGATTTTCAGTGGGAAGTTCAGGCTCCACAACTTCATTTTCAAACTGTTCTTCAAGCTCTATAAAGTTATCTTCTGTCTCACTACATTCTTCTTCATTATCATCATCACTAAACTGCAACTCTTCATCAAATAATCTGTCTATTTCACTTGGATGTTCATATAAGTAACTCATCTTTTGGTGTAAACAAGAACAATGCACATATAACCTCACAAACACAAACCAACACAACTGGTAGTCTGATAGAAACACATGGTAAATCATTTCTGTTGGTTGTGCAGTACTGCCAACTGTGCACATGTAAGGGAAAATTTACCTCAGATATTCAACTTGTAATATTGATATGTACATTAATGTAAATACAGTTTGTATTCGTATAAATAAATAATTTGTTGAAGAATTACATTATTAACCAAGGGTTACACGGAGTACCAAGGGGGGGGGGGGCTTCAGAAGCCCATACGCACTTTTGTTGTTGTTACGGGCAGGAATGTGTATAAAAAAACAATGTATATTTAAATGTATTCTTTAACTAGCTACTGAAAATATCCAATTTTATCTAAATTTTCTAGAAAGCTTTTATACTAAAAAATTACAAAATATCAAACAATGGGCCTGATAGGCCCCCCCTTGGTCCTAGAAGGGTTAAAACAGGTAACTGTTCTTAGAATTTGCGTTAGTGTTGACTCATGTTACGATAAACAGGACAAGACAGTTACTGATTTTATTATTATAAATTTGTCATAAAATCTGTTAAAATAAACGTATAGACCTCTAGTTTGCATTATTGGATTTCTTTTTTTATTCCCTTTAAAATGAGGGGTCACATGATAGGGGTTTGTGTACTTGAAAATGTTTAGTTGCCCCCCTTTAGAAAAGGGGGGCAAAATTTTCAACAACTTGAAAAATTAAGAAAATATGTTATAATAGATCAAGGTTTCACATAGATCTCTCCGACCGTTTAAATTATATCCAGGTGTGCCAGGACATAAAACTCACTCTGTATATATATATATATATATATATATATATATATATATATATATATATACACATATAGCCTATATATAAAAGTATATACATTCTGCAAAATTGAACTTTCAAAAGCACGGCCTAGAAAAAAATACTATGATATGTTTTACAAATAAACCAAGATATACAAAATGTGAGGGAAATGGTTTTTTTATATGAAACAATAAGAAAATAAATGTTACCTCTTATATTTTCAAAGTACAACCAAAATTAACAAAATGTTACAACAATGACGAAAATGACATATTTTTACGAGTATATACGCATAGATTTATTTTTTTTACATAATATATACTGCATTATTGTCATACATATTTAAAAAGTTACTGTTTAGTTAAGTCATTGAAACGGTTCCATGAAGTTTGAAAAAAAATTTCCAGCTATTTGACTAGTGTGAGAAGTTGGGTTTTGGTGGCTGGAAGATGGTGTGAAATGTTGTGAACTTTGTGTGAGAGACGGTAGGTGTTGTGGACTTTGTGTTGGAGATGGTGTGTAATTTTGTGGACTTTGTGTTGGAGATGGTGTGTAATTTTGTGGACTATGTGTGAAAAATGGTGTGTTAATTTGTGGACCTGTGAAAGTGTCATTTGTGTTGCCAAGAGCGCACATTTCAGCTTCAAATAGTACGTCGTTATTTATTTATTTTTTTTTTTCAAACATGATGTGCATGCGTTTATCTTTTATACCCCTCATTTTAATAGCTACGGTTCGACCCAAGAGCTCGCAACAGTCGATTTGTGGTTGTGGTCGTTTGAAATGATCACGAACAGAGACAATAGCTCTGCTGATACATCATCATTAGATTTCCCTTTTTTTACTGGGCCCAGGACGTGAAATCACAGTAGACGCAGTAGATAGATTCGATTCTTGTTGCCCTTCTTGAGAGACAGTAGTACGCTGGTGTTCCTCTAGACACGGTTGAACATTGGCCTCCTACAATACAAATACAGTTTGATCATAGAATTGGGTTAAGAATATGTTAAAAATTCATTGATACAGAGGTAAATGTAATGTATTAATCTGTAAGAATTACATTAACATTCAAACTGTATGTTCAACACCGGAAAACTATTCAATAGCGAATGTTACTTTGAAACAATGAGAAATAAAGCATTTTAGCCCTTAACTGCTTTGGCCAAAAAAGTATCGTACATAGTTTGGTGGGGTGAAATCTGACCCATAATTTTTTTAGGATTATAAATAATAAACACTTTCGTTATGACCAATTATATTTAATTCGTAAGTACTCATGGTTAAAAATGTATAAAGTATGGCTAAAAATATGTATATAGGACACATGTTAGATTTCATTTTTTGTAGTTTCGACCTGCTAAACCATCAGGAGAAGTTTGTTCAAATGGTTGCTGGACAGCCAGTTAATATTTTATACATCATATTTATATATAAATATATTTATACATAAATAAATATATATATATATATATATATATATATATATATATATATATATATATATATATATGATAGTTTATATTTACTGTGTGTACATCATGACTTTTTTTCAGTTTCCCAACTCTGAAGAAAAATGGAAACAAATATCAAAAGATTTTGAGAACACTTTCCACACTGCATAGGCGCCATGGATGGCAAGCACATTGATATAATTCCTCCGAGAAATTCGGGGTCTTATTATTTTAACTACAAAGGTAAGCATAGTATGGTTCTCTTAGCAATTGTAGATGCGAACTACTGATTTCTCCTTGTAGATCTCGGAACCAACGGCCGCGTTTCCGATGGCGGTGTACTCCAAAATACATGTTTTTACGAGAAATTAATCGAGAAAGGTCTACACATTCCTCCACCTGATGACGTAACTGGAAATTTTAAGAATGTCCCCTATGTTTTCGTTGCTGACGATGCCTTTCCTCTAACAACTGAAATTTTGAAGCCATTTAGACAGGCATCTTTAGTTCTGCCAAAAAAGAGGTTTACAACTATCGTACATCTCGCGCAAGGCATATAGTTGAAAACGTATTTGGTATTCTTGCAGCAAGATTCCGTATTTTTCATACGGCAATAAATTTAGAACCACAAAATATAGAAAAGGTTGTGCTCGCAGCTTGTGCTCTGCATAACTTTTTGATGGATCACCAGCCTACAGTTTATGCCCCAACTTTGTATCAAGAAAGTGCTCAAGATGGAAATATTTTGTCTCATAGCTGCGATAGTGCACAATCCAACATGAACCCACTACAATCTAGTAATCGTGGAAATATTTCTCAATCTGCTAAATAAGTTAGAGAACAATTTATGGATTACTTCATGGATGAAGGGAAACTTCCATGGCAAAATAGACACATATTGAGGAACAAATAGTACTAATGAACAAACTAAAACGGTGTAGTTGTAAGTATGCAAGGTTTTAAACACTTTTGTTTTGCTATTTAAAAATAACTATGGCACAATATCATGTACCTTACTTAATAATTCTTTGTAGATTTCAATAAACATTATCTAATTATCAAAAAGAACATTTCTGTTTTCCTTACCTCATCATTGTCACTTTCAGAAGATAAATTTGAGATCGATGGTCTAGGCTTATCTTGGTCCTTTATGAAATTAAAAAGGTCGAAGTACCAAAGGGAGGGTTTGTATATATCATCCGTTGATGCACCAGATTTCATTGAAAAATCAATTTTTTTCTGCTCCTTTCGCACATTGCTCCTCAAACTGTTGATTTTTTAAAACCAAGTTCTCGTTTGCATCAGGCTCTATTTCCTTCAATTTATTCAATAATTTTCTCTATGCAGCATCTCTCTTGTCTCTATTGCGTTAGTCATCGTCTTTCACTTTCCACAAACATGATTCACTTTTATAAATTTCGATGAAATCACTAAGAACTTCAATATTTCGTTGCGACATTTTTCAATTTTGTTGGGTTATTGTTAAGCTAAAAAAAAAAACTTATTTTACACCAATAAAATAAATCAAAATTACCGAATACTTTTTACAAATGTATCAAAACAACTGTAGAACCTGACAACTATTGAGGTTTCCGCCACACACACATTAGGTCTACTCGTCCTGACAGCAAAACTGATCGAATTTTCATCAGTTGTCAGGTCGCAGTCAGGTTACCTGAGAGGTTAGTTTTCTCTCGCACGCGAACTGTTCAGGTGCACCTGATAGTGAATGGCCGGCCTTAAGATACGGTAAAAGTACGGTAATTTTGTATGGTTTCCCCCACTATTTTCCCTTGTGGGGTTGGCAACACTGCGGACCGAGGTAATCGCCTAATCGCTAGGGATGGCCGATGGTCGATAGTCTCTTGCAATCGATTGTCCCGATAGTATCGAGCCTAACAATCGATAGTATCGATAGACAATCGAGATTTTCAGTACTACCTAAAAATCAAACCTAAATTAAGAAAATTGGATGAATTAAACAAACGATTAATAATAACGTGTTTTATTGACATGTATTTTGTGTAATTAATGTTATAAAAATCAGCATTATAAAAAGGATTTAGGCCCTACAAATGCGTTGTGTAACAAAAGAACCCCCCACATTTACTTTTCATCTAAAACCCACATGTTTGTCTTTAAAAATATTTGCATGTCAGCTCTGGTTGGGTTTAGCCGACTTCGGTTCTCATTTATTATCTGTCCTGCTTTGGAGAATATTCTCTCAGCTGCTACAGACGTGGCAGGAACGGATAAATATTTTTTTGCAAGTTGCTGCAAAGTAGTGAACTTAGTATCCCTCCAATAGTGAAATACGTTTGTTTTGTCCTTCTTTGGTATAGCCAGTTCCTAAAACAAAGATTTAACAGTAATAATTTATCTTATTTGGTGAACTGACATTTTGCAGTATATTTATAGCATAAAAACAAAGTATACGTCAGCACTGGTTTATTTTTATTTCAATTAGGGGTTTCCGTTTATACCACTAACCTTACTCTTAGTAATTGGAACATAAAATTTGGCTTATTGTTTATTAAACATACTTTACTTGTAATTTAATTTGTATAACATGGCAATTGGGTTTCTATGCAAATAAGCAAATAATAATTGAGGCATGGTTACCTGGAGGTATAACCGAACTGTAATTATACTGCCAGCAGTGTTTGTTCTTTGGGTCTTAGCGGCTTCCTTCTTTTTTTCCAGGATAGAAAAAAGGGAGAAAAGCTTCCCTGGCTCTTTTTCATTCCGTTCTTCTGATTCAGGTTCGTGGGTATTTGGTACCTGTTCATTCCCATCAATTTCAGCCATCCTTTTAAGATGGTGTGAGACTGCATTTTCGAGTAGTGCCTTCTGAGCAGATTCAGCATTTTCTGTGTTTAGAAATGGAGTTTTCTTCCAGTGAGGATCCAGGATTGTAGCCAGTTGTGTAGTTGTCCTTTTTTCATAGGGTACAAGTCGTTTTGTAATCCCCTGCACTGTCACAGCATGCACTAGTTTGCCAGTTTCTGTTTTCATCTCTTTTGAAAGTTGATCCATGTTGTGTTTCAGGCAATACACAATTGGAATTACCAGTGATGATGTGGCATAGTTCTCTCCTGATATTGTTTCAGTTGCTTCGTTAAATGCTGCAAGCAACTGCACGATATCTTTTAAGATTAAAACTTCTTCAGCTGTGAAATATGATATCTTGCTTTTTTCCAACTTGGATATAGCTATTACCAGAGGCTCTCCAATATCCAAAATTCGCTGTATCATATGGAATGTAGAGTTCCATCTGGTCGGTACCTCCTGTATTAGTTTCAGCGGAGGTTTTGAGAGCCGTTTTTGCTCAGCCTTCAGTATTTCTCCTGCCACGTTACTGGTTTTGAAGGTGGTGACAATTTCCTTTGTTTTTGAAATTAACGGTTTGACATCGGTGATGCTAAGTGCGTCAGTGATAACTAGTTGCAGCGTATGAGCGAAGCACCCAATGTGTTTTGTGTTCAATATAGTTCCGGCTTTTGCCATGTTGCTAGCGTTATCTGTCACCAGACAAACTAACTTATTAGCTAATTTAAATTCATTCAAAATTGAAAGAATTTCTTTGCTGATATTTTCAGATGTATGTCTCTCTCTACAACTTTTTTTGTTTTCAAGACAGCGCTTTTCAATTCCCAGTCTAAAACAAAGTGCAAAGTCAGGGTCAAGTAGCTATCTCCAGATAGGGATGTCCACATATCCGAAGTACATGAAATGTAGTCAATATTTTCTTTGGCTCTTAAGTATAAGTCTGGCAACATAACTTCTGAAATGGTTCGTCTTGCTGGAAGGGAATATCTAGGATCTAGGGCTTTCACAAACTGTACAAACCCAGGCTTATTTACAATGTGAAAAGGCTCTAGGTCTGTGGTGATCATTTTGATAAGAGCTTAATCTAGCTCTTTTTTCTTTGTACTTCCATGAACGTAGGACTCGGGATAACATTTTGAAGTAAAATCACTCAATTTTCTTTGTTTAGGCTTACTAGGGCCAGCATCAGATTCACTATCACCATCAGTAGGTGAACCACCTCCCTTGTTTTTGCAGGCTACGTATTTCTCTTTGTGTCGTCGGACAAGATGGTCTCTTAACCCTTTCCAATTTGTATTGTGTTTTTAGAAATGTCCTCTCGGGTCTGTTGGCCAGCTGTGCTGGCCGCAGCCATTTATCAGCTAGGTCGGTGACATTCCACATAGGTTTGTCCTCCCCAGTCTATTGGCCAGCTGTGCTGGCCATGGCTGCCGCGCATTCAACTCTGAACAAACAACGCCATTGCACCCAGCCAGGTTTGAGCCTATTTTCATACTTACCTCGTATTGAGGACAAGGTAAGGGGTTTTTAAAAATTAAAAGGACAAGTGGGTTTTAAATGACAATGATGTAATTTACTTATAAAATTAAAGTCCCAGGCTTTACAATGTAAGTATTTAGAACAAAATAAAATAAGTACATACATATATAATTACTGTTAAAAAACTAGTTAAAAAAGTTGGAAAAAATTTGTACATTTTCTTTTGGCAATTTTGAATAGAAATTAATTTTTAAAATTTTGTTCAGTGTGATATATCTCAAAGCACATTCCGGCACATAGTTCAGGCTTGTTTTGACAGGTTTTACAAATGAATTTGGTACGTTTTCTAGCTCCTGGTGTGTTCCTGTCACTGAACAGTCTTTCGTTTGTCTATTTTCAAGTGGGTACATCAAGTGGAGTGTGCCGTCTAATCGTTGTTCTTCTATTATGTTTGATGGTCTGCGTTTGTTGTTGTTTTTTACTGCTGCTGTTAATTGTTTGACAAGTTTCTTCCTAAATTGTCTTTGTTGCACTTGTTCTTTTTTTGGCTTGTTGTTGTTAAATAAGATCAACGAATTGACTATGCCGGTTTCGAGCAGCCAAAAGAATATCTTACGCCACCACTTGATGGACTTTCTAATGAATGCATATGAGGATGTGTACTGATCGGTTAGATCCACACCACCCATATGTTCATTATACTTACAGATCACAGTAGGTTTTACTACATTCTCTATAATATTGCCCTTTTGTATTCTCCTCACAGTCTGTGTTGATGCATCGTAGAGAGTAGACAGCGTGGTCACGTCATTAACGTCTTTCCAAATTAATACAGAAAACTTATTCTCTTTACGATAGGCCTTTATGTCTCCTTTCTTAAGTTTAATTAGTGGTCTTACCTGTTTGTGTTTATTTACTTTTGAGTGGTTAACCTTTCTCATTTGCCTTATTTGACGTGGTAATCCTTTTCTATTGCGCATGATAGTACCAGTGATGTGGATTTTCTTGTTATAAAGTTCTGAGGCTAACTGTAAATTAGTATAGAACCTGTCTGTGTAAATATGTAAACCTTCACATGTGCCATAGTCTTGCTCCAGTTTTTGGACCAAGTGTAATACAATCCTACTTGTAACACCTAGATCTTCTCGGGGCATGTTAACAGTGGTATATTTTCCTAAATAGGGCTCTAAAGCTTAAATATACCCTGACTTTGATTCGGACATTACAAAGATCTTAATCCCCCATTTGTTGGGCTTATCCTTATTGTATACTTTGAAATGTATTCGGCCTTTGAAAGCTACTGTGCTCTCATCTACGCTGACGTTATGTTCAGGAACATAGAATTTCCTGAACTTCTTATCCAAATATGACACTACTCTACGGACTTTCCCTGACCGTGTAATGGTACCAACTACTGGACCAGTCATTGGGGGACTAATGTGCAGATTCCAGAATATCTGCCTGAATCTGTTTTTGAAGAAGGTATTTTTAAAAAAGGGCTGAAAATCGATGTAGTCATCAGAGAAGTAATCTTGTAATTCAGGTTTGGGATTCAACCCCATATTAATGAGTACTCCCAGAAAGGCCTTTAGTTCTGGAAGAGTGACGTCCTTCCAGGTCCACCAAATTGAATTTTTTCTTAAAGGGGTATTCTTAAGTATTTTCTCCCTTGCATAACGATTTGTCTCATTCATTATTTCAGTTAACAATTCGTCCGTAAAAAATAATTGGAAGTATTCCATCTCAGTTGTAGGCATTGAACCTGTAGGTGGCTTGAATCCTGGAGTGTTAGTATAAGTAAATTGGTCAAAACTTACATCATTTGCTGTCCATTCCCTCCAGCCATCCTCATCCTCTTCCTCGTCACCTTCATCCTGTTGATCACTGCCTCCACCTACCTCAGCTTGTTCTTCGTCCTCAACTTGGCCTCCTTCATCTTGATTGTCGGTCAACACATCATCTTCTATACATTCATTGGGTTGTTGTATTAAACATTCTGCTGCATTGTCAACATGTATATCACTATTTGCACAATCAAAAATGTCACTAATATCACCCAATTCATCTACAAGTTCTTGTTCGAACACTTCTTCAATATTAGAATTGATGTCACTTTCGTGATCGGAATCCCAGTCCAAAGCACTTCGTATGTCATCAGAATTGTCAGCAATATTATTGCTCATATTTGTAAATGAATAGTTTACATATAATAACTTATTTACAAATCAATATACTGTCTCAGAATAAAAAAACAACACAACACTTATAGGCCTAATATTTGCAGACGTGACGGTGTCATGGCGGTGGCCAGCAGAGCTGGCCATCGGACTACAGAAGACAAAGTATGTCATAACAACGTCGAGCTGACTAAGTATTTACATTGTCCAGCATAGCTGGCCAACAGATCGGAAAGGGTTAAATTGCTAGTGTTTGATTTGTTGTTTATTACCTGTTTACATATTTTGCAAGTAGATGATTTGGCATCGTTCCGGTCAAAAAACTCCCACACGTCAGACTTCATGTTCTTACTCATTATGTCTAGCTAATAAATTAGCTAACACTAATTCACTACACTATTCCTAAACAATAATAACTTACATATTAACTAATCACTAACACTAAGGCACAAATAAGATCACAAGCACAGTCTAGGT
Organism: Stictocephala bisonia; assembly: GCA_035578905.1. Lineage (NCBI taxonomy): Eukaryota > Metazoa > Arthropoda > Insecta > Hemiptera > Membracidae > Stictocephala > Stictocephala bisonia. The sequence goes on from JAQJVL010001118.1 coordinate 110,798, forward strand.
ACTCGGTAGATAGACGAACGACAACAGAACAACGCAACTATGTTAGGTTAGGAATGACTCGGAACACGGAACACTGAAACAGACTAAAAGAGAAAGCTAGAAATAGCGCGCCCCGTTCCTGCCTCCAGTTCCAAGAAATTAACTCTTTGCGGCACAGGTAAATGGCCCTTTTGTAGCCCCATGTGGCACGGATATGGTCATATTTGTAAAAACGTAAGAAAATCGAATTTTTTACTTATTAAATGCTTAAAAAGACATATTAATTTGTATTTTTACATAAAACTATTCTTAATACAGTGAAATGGCACAAAATAGGGTGATGCATATTTTGCATCACTATGCCACTCGTTATCTTTGGTGATGCATATTTTCCATCACTACGCCTCTCGGTATCTTTGGTGATGTAAATTTTACATCACTACAAGAACAACTATATTTGTAGAAATCGCACAAATAAATTAATATTATGGCAATAATTACTACAATTATTCAAAAAGGAAAATAATGTACTAGTTTTTGATGAGTACTACAAAGAATTTTATTTACAGTTTTCATAAAAAACTCATTGTTTCCATAGTTACAGTTTTATAGTAGTCATAGTTACAGTTTTCATAAATTCATGTATTATTTATTGTGAAACAACTTTCTAACTTAACTAAACCGTTTTCCCATGATATTCTTGGAAACAAGTTTTTTACTTTCCAAGGCAAAGAGGCACTTTGCAGATAGAGCACATCCACATTGTTTGGACGGGTTTCTTTTTGGTGCTGCAAGCTGCACACCGTCTTCTTGTAGTTCTTGCTGGTTGATGGTTTGAACCCGACTCTCTCACCTCCAGAGGAACTTGTGGCTTGCTTGAGTTGAATGGTAATGGCCTTTTGGATAAGTTTGCTTCAGCTTCTACCTTCCTTTGACTTACTAGTCCATGGACTATTTTTCTTCTAAAGTCCTTCATTTCAAAGCGAGTTACCGGGAGGCACTTATGCAAAACAAAAGAATTTACAACACAGGCATCTACGAAATAAAAAAAGATTCTGTGCCACCATTTCTTGCTTTTCCTATCAATTTCATAAACTTCTTTCATTTGGTCGAAACGATCGACACAGTTCATGTGATTGTTGTACTCACTAATGGCTAAGGGACATTTAACATTGATTCTTTCCCCATTCTTTTGTTTTCGTTTTACTAAAATAATCTCCCTTGGATCATGGCAGTTTGTTAAAACAAGAACAGCTTTATTATCGATCCATTTAATAGCAGATACTCCAGTGGTACTTGTAAAGTAGTCAGTCTCCTCTATTCATTGTCTTTGTATCCTTAAATTCTGGAAGGAACTTCCTTCCTGCATTGATAGTTCCGCAGGCATTTATTTGATCTTTTTTCAGGTCCTCAATAAGGAAATAACCAACGAAGTAATTATCAATATATAAGGTATGATGTTTTCCTTTAAGTTTGCTTGTCAATTCTTTTACTACTCTTTCGCCAAGATTAACTTCTACCTGTGACCCAGACTTGCCTGTGTACAACTGAAAACGCAGGCAATAGCCTGATTTGTCTGCTAGCATCCATAATTTGTAACCTCTCTTCACAGGTTTTTTTGGAAGGTATTGCTTCAAACTGGACCTGCCTTTAAATTTTATCATTGACTCATCTACTGCGAGTATAGGTCCTGCATTAAAATTCTTTTCAAAATTGTCTGCTAGTGCATCCAGTAAGGGACGAATCTTGTATAACTTGTCGTACTCAGGAGTGTTCCTCTCAGGCATGAGAGAATTATCATTAATGTGTAAATTACCTAGCAGCCAGCTGAACCGGTTGAGTGGCATAAGCTTACTAATATATGGATCGTTAAGATCTTCATCAGAAGACCAGTAGTCTTTATAACTAGGCTGTTTCTTTATTCCAATTAAAATGTTTATTCCCAAGAATGTTTCAATTTCTGTATTCGTTGTAGGTGTAAATCTCTTACCACTTTGTTGGCAATAAAGATTTTTCTGAAAAGTTAGATTTTCGATTATATTAGGATCAAAAAATTGCCGAAGTAGATTAATAGGCTCTTTGGCTTCTAAGTCTTGAATCAACTGTGTAGGACCAGATGGTCCATCCATAATACCTGATGGAGAAGTGGTACCGGTTTTGTTGTAAGTAGGGGGTGTCCGTAAATTTTGTTTGTTCAAATTTTGTCTATTTGGAGATGAGGATGAATGTGTGTCAAGTTTATGGCGCTTAGATGCACTTGCTGTAGAAGAGGAAGAGGGGGATATTGTGTGACTTACAAGTGGAGGATCTGATGGCCCATCAGCTGATGGAACATTTATTACCATTGGCTGTATCTTTAAATGTTGTCTGTTTGGAGAGGGTGAGTTTTTGTCTAGTCTGTGGCGCTTAGATGCTCTTGCACTGGAAGCAGTAGGGGGTACATTTTTTGACTTGCAAGAGTAGGATCTGCTGGCCCATCCAAAATAGGCCTACATGATTGAGGAAAAGTTGTTTTTTCATTGCAAGAAGCCGCTGATGGAACATTTATTACAATGGGATGTAATATTGAATCATTACAAGAAACATCGGTGCCCTCGTTCGTGTCAAATACGAAATTGTCATCAGCAGGTTGGTCTGGTTGTGGCAATTCATCAAAAGAAAAGTCAATAGTGTCTTGTACCGGTAGTTCATCATACAAGTTATAACCCAGGCCTACTTGATTCTCAAAATCTTCTTGGGAATTTTCATTGTCATCTTCTAATCCATCAATGGACTCATTGTCAGAATGAATACTGTAAAATATCTCTTCAATTTCTTCAGTAGTGAGATTTTTGTCTGACATTATTCTGTAAATAAGAGAGAAGCTCGAATTAGCACACTACAAGAGAATTCTGTGTGTGCTTCTACGAATATAATGTGATAAAATAAAAAATTAAATTTCTTTGATTTATTTCTGAGTAAGGTTTTCAAAATTGTTTGTTTCAGACTTGGAAAATTAAATACGTAACATTCTTACATTGAAGTTTTATAGTCATTGATATACCCGTTTGGCATAGTGATACAAAATTAACATCACCATTATACCTTCATTATTCTAACATCCTTGTTCCGTAATAAAATTAAACGTAGTATTTAATAAACCTAAGGAAATATACGACAAAACAATATATAATACATGGATATGGAGTAATAACTTACCACTAAAAATAAAAAGAAATCGACAGCTCAGGAAACCACGTGCACTGCATGACATAAAGGTTCACTGGAAAATACACTGCTGGAACTGATTGAACAGCCCCTGCCATCTAGTGGATAAAGTAGCAACTAGTTGGAATCATTGTAGGCATTGTCACAAGATAGCACTAGTTGTGGCATACGAAAATATGAGGTGATGCATTTTATGCATCACTATGCCGCAAGTGACAATGAATTGGTGATGTTAAAACTGCATCACTATGCCGCAAAGAGTTAAATAATAGGCATACAATCGATTGTTGACAAAACTATCGATAGTCTATCGATTGTACAATCGACAATCGGCCATCCCTACTAATCGCCATTTTGTTTCACTTCACTCATTAAGTTTCATAGATAATAGGTGTAGAATGTTTAGTCTGAATTAGTTTAAGCGTTTGCTTGTGTAAATCTTCTACAGTGGCTTCGACCGTACACCCAATGTAAGTATAATAATTTATCTATTTGTTTAAAATTCAACTAATGCAGTTTCCAAATGAGGAAGTAGATTAAAATCAAGAATGTTTTATTTCCATTGATTTGTTTTAACAAAAATTGGAATTGTCAATTTATACTATATACATACACCTATAAGCCCGACTCATCAGGCCTGATAGTAAAATGGTTCTGATAAATTTTTTTGCATAATTAGAATATCGTTGATTGCACTAGTCACCCCACACAATTAGACCATAGGCTATGTATGAATGGAAAAAAGCAAAATAAGCTTATCTGAGATATTTTTGTCCAACAATATCTTAACTTCCATATTTGATATGAAACTAGAGATCCTTCTACAAACACAATCAACATGAGCTTTCTACTATATCGTATTGTTTTATAGTTTTATTATAAAAACTTTCCACTACCGGTATATCTTATTGTCTATTGAAAAACCAAGAAGCTTAATAGAATTTAGATTTTGTTGACACACTCATGAGACATTGTAAATAGCCTAATTGTAATAACTTTTATTTAAGAAGTGCTCAGTTACTCAATGTTTAACTTTACCCTATTCTAAATGTATGTACTTATATCATCAACTAAGTATCAGGTTATGTTATATAATTTTACAGTACCCATTTTGAATTCAAGATTGAATACATTATATATAACGAGTCTATTTCATAAAAATTATTAATTTTTCTCTTCTTCAATTGAGTAATAATGCATTTTTCTTCTAGAGGCTTCTGTGTTGAAATTGTTCTTCTGGTTGAAAAAGTGGTGAAATATGATTTTTATTTCTTGAGAAAGTTGGTTTCAGCTGGGGGAAACTTGTTTATTAAAAAACTAGTATTTCATTTGGGTAATTATGCACTTTCTTGCCACCTTTGAAAGTATGATTTCTTGTTGAAAAAGTGGTGAAACATTTGTTATATCTCTTGAGGAGATTGATTCCATCCATGGAAAACTCGTTGATTACCGAATCAAAAATTAACTAGTTTTTTATCTGATACGGTAGTGAAAAACCAACTGTTTTCAAAATCCTTTTCGACAATTTTTGTTTTCATTTTGCGTGATTATTATGCTGTTCACAAATATATAATTTGTTTTGCAGTAAAATTATTTTTTCAGTCCGAAAATGCATTTTGTACTAACCTAACAGCTTAGTTGTCTATTTATTCAACAAAAATTCTTAATTTGTGTTAAATTTGAGTGTTTGGCATCTGTGACTGCCTGTCAGCTGTCACTCTGGCGGGAATATAGGTGAATTCGGTTTTCGTGATTATTAGTTGTCCAGGGAGTCTACTGGTCATGAAAGTCATGATAAGTAACGAATTTTCAAAGTCGGTCACGGATGCTACGAAAAGTCATGAAAATTGTTTCAAAAGTCACGATTTTTTCTTTATTTATTTATTTTTTTTTTTACTTTCCAAAGCGTTACTAGAGGGAATTCAGGAGGCCTTTTGGAGTGAATTGGGAAATTTGCTCAAAGCGTTTTGTGGCAAATAATTTCGCCAGAAGTAATTTTGTTTCTCGTCGTTTTCATTATGATGTTCTAACCATGGTCTTTTCTACGATATAAATACTGTATTGAGGGTACAGAGAACCAGCCAGCTCTTTACCCACTCAAAGTTATTGTACTTTCCTCTATTCAGGAAAAGAATGGTGTAATGTATTAATCAGGCAACCGTTCGTCATCATTCCCACCAAAAATATCGTATGTTTGCTACTATTAGTACCGTATAGGAAGTTATGCTTCTTTCTATGTACAAACGGAGTCAAAACAGTGTTGTGAACTGTCAATATAACAAAATGTTTTAATGTTATACATTTATATAACTGTGCAATCTATAAATTTAAAAACGTTTTAGTTACTTTTGAATTTGTTTCATGTATGAAAGTGAATAACTGTGTGCTTTTCAATATTTGAATTCACAATAGGCATTTAATATTGAAACGTTCTTGGTTGCCATATTCCAATTCTCCATTGCTGAATGGATGGAAATAAGAAAATACTGCTTGCTATTGACAGCACCGGACCAGATGTTCATTGATCAGAGTTTTTTTTTTATGGTCTGTTATACCGTTTGTTGGATTATAACTGTTCAAAGTGGTGGGCATCTAACTGGCGTGTTTTAGTGTTTAGCTGTGCTTTTAACTTTGTATTTGTTAATGGAATTTCGTCAACTTTATAATTCTCTTTTGAGTCTTAAAGTTACTTGGCCTATTATTACAGTTAGTTTTTGTTAGGCCTAGTGTTTTATGCGTGTAATAATTTTGATGTGTAAAGAACTTTAGTATGAAATGGTTTGTTATTATTACCGTCAACTGGGGTGAAGATGAACAAAATATTTTGATTTTCCTTAATAACTTTCTCATTTTTAAACAAATTGAAATAATATTTTTCTCACATACTCTTTGGGCCTTTATAATGCAACTTAACTAATTATTAAAATTTAATATACAAAAATAAAAAATAAAAAAAAAATAATTTAAGGGTGTTCATCTTCATCCCAGGTTTGGGGTCGAGATGAACACCACATATATTTTGCATTTTAACTAATGCATTTGAAGTGATATGTTCATTATCACCCCATATTTGAAATAAGCACAAAAAACTGAACAAAATAACATATATTCACAAAATTAAAAAAAATTCTACATTTTATTAACCCTTGAACTGGCAAAGTCGTATTTGACGACTCATTAATCTGCCGCTGAACTGGCAAAGTCGTCATTCACGACACATTAGACACCCCTCACGTTTTACTTCATTATCAATACTAAAATAGTGAGTGGAAGGTTAAATAATATATCGTTATACACGTGAGATTCTAAGCTTTCATTTGATGTATTTTGTTATGTATAAATGCTGCGTCATTTTTACTGATTTACCTTCCAGTGAAATTCGTGACATTTTATTTGAAACTGATTTGTCGGATGTAGAAAGTGACTTGTCAATCGAAGATTTCCCTGACCAAGTTGATTTAGAAGAATTCTCTGATGGAAGTGGGGATGATTATGTCCCAGATCCTCATGATTTATCTTCTAGTGAAGATAGTGATGCCGATGACCCTAATCCTAGGCCTAGGCCTAATCCACCACAAGACGATGGTCGTCTTTGGGTTCGTGTTTATCCACCTCAGCCAGAAATAGACCTTACATCTGAATTCATTCCAAGGAACCCAGGTATCAGGAACTGTCCTCCTAGGGATAGTAAACCTATTCTTTCAGTGTAGTGGAGTGGATAGTGGAGGCCAATCAGGGCTGGAAGAAAGAGAGCCCATAACTCTGATGACTCGGACTAGTTTTCAGTCCATCGCCACCACTGTACATAGTTTGTTGTAAATTTTTTTCTGAATTTGTGTGTTGTGATAAAGTATTAACAGTGTATATTTTATTTTTTTCTGTAAAATTTTGAACACTTTTTGCATTTAAACATTTTTGAAATAGTTATTTGTTTTCCGACAGTGTGCCCAAAAAAAAATTTTTTTTTGAAAAAGTGTTTTTTTGTGTTTGGATGCTGAGAAATTGCCAGTTTTAGGGATAAGTCCATTCATAATTGTTATTATATTGTAGAGCATGTTATTTCTAACAATTTGATATATAATACATTATAACTGTTGCTAAGTAACCAATTGTTAACATTTTTTTAAATAAGTGCTGCATAAGGGTCTGAAAACACCTGCCAGCTAAGAGTCAAATGCATGCCAGTTCTAGGGTTAAAAGATTTACATTTTCTATTCAGAGATTTTAACTTTTTATCAAGTTTTTTTCTATTCAGCCATAAAGTTATAAAGAGTTTATTAATTAGGAAAAACAATCTGTTATTCCTGATTATGAGAGTGGTTTTAAAAATTTTGTATTGCAAAAAATAAAATTTTTATAGTCAATTGTTTGCTGAGAGGTATTTTGGCAATTCGCTAAAACTCAATAGTAAGTTACAACAAACATGAGTACTTACCTAAACAAAACAAAAGAATGTTTCTAGGATACTAAAACAAGTCCTTCTAACAAAAGGTAAAGTTCACAGTAAAATATTAGGCTATAAAAAATTAAAAAATACTGGTAATGTACTATTTACACTCTGATCTAGTTTTTTCACTCATAATCTTAGCCCATGACAAAACTGTCAAAAGCAACACAAGGCATTCCCTTCTGTCCACATCTGGTTGAGGAAGTTTTCTTTTTATATCAGCCCTGACTGTTAGAGCCACATCTTCTTTTGTGTTTTATCTATATTTATTGGTCTATTAAAGGTTAATAATTGCATCATTAATTTAGTAGAATATGACTGAAAATAATGCAATGTTATAACGTGAACCATATTCACCATTATTTGGGTAATGAATTTTCATGTTGTAAGGTCATGAAAAGCTGCATCATGTAATAGCTGCTAATCGCGATTTGCTCCGAAAGTAGTTTTTCCATTAAATCTCTAGAAATAATTGTAATAGGCCAAAATAGTTTGCAAGTTCCTGTTCAGCGCAAAAAAACATCAAAATAACAAAAATAGGTTTAAAATACCATTTAAATTAATGGAAATATGACAGAAATACTAAAAATTGTGACATTGGTTTTTTAGACTATTTGGGTAAAATATGTGATTTCTGTGGAATAAAAAGCATATATTTTGAAATTACATTCAATTCTAGACCCATTTCAAGCAAAATTTTCAAAATATTTTTGGTGGTAAGAAATTGCATAAATGCCTTTATTTGATAGTGAGAAAACAAACGTTGGTATTTATGCACTTACTAGAAACCTCGCCAATCTTGACTTTTTATCACTAGTAGGTTTTATTCACTATTCTCTAATCACGTCTAAATTTTATGAGAAAACACTTTATTCTGCAGTAATAATAATGTTTTATAGGCCTATATCGAGTACAGATGTTTGGGAGCCCTTTATTGATTTTTTTCTTCAGAAATTATTTTTATTTTATTTTATATGCAGTTGGGAAAGCATAACCATGATAAAATTCATCTACAGTTTTTCTTTTTCATGAGACATGTTTTTTATGCTGTGGAAATCATGGACTTTACCAAACAAATTTGAAAAAAATCAGTGACATAATGTGAAGGATTTTAGACATATTTTTGTTACTTTAAATGATATTTTTAATCGTCAGTTTTTAATTTGATGTGTTTTTTTCGATGAATATGAATTTGAAAACTATTTTGGTCAATTCCAATTATTTCTCGAGATTTAACGGAATAACTACTTTTGCAGCAAATTGTGATAAGAGATCATTACCAACACCAACTAAGTTACTAACCACAACAATCAAAATCACTCATATTTGTGCCGGCAGTCATAGAGGCCGGACACCCAAATTTAACGTAAATTACAAATTGTTGTTAAATAAAAAGCCAATTAGGATTCATTAAGTTAAAGGTAAATTTTTAGACCAAAAAACTTTGTTGAAAACCTAATCGTATATTCGCATAAAAACATGTAAAATGAAAAATGTCTAAAACTCATACTTCACTACTTTTTCAGCAAGAGAAATCGTATTTTCGGAAGTGGCTAGAAAGTACCTTTAATTACCCTGATGCCTTCTAAGAAATCGACCACTGCTGATAGGGCCTATTACCTTGATTACCTTGATTACCTCCTGCTGAATCCTTGACCAGCTCTGCTGGATAGATAGCGTCAAAGAGAGAAAAAAACTTTTTATAAAACATTTATACATTTAATTCACAGATATGGGCGGCAGACTCAGTAAGTAGCTTGGAGGAATTCACCCAGTGAGTAAAATGGCCTCTGCAGCAGCCAAGTTTTTAGGCGGTCCCTGAACTCCTGGACGTTTCCTATGTTCCTGATATTTGCTGGTAGCCTATTGTACATACGCAGCGCGAGATGGGGGAAGCTGTCTTTCCTCTTGCTGAGTCGGCAGAAGGGAATGTCTAGGTCGCCATTTCTCCGGGTGTTATAAGTGTGGAGATCACTCCTTACAGAGAAGTCCGACAGATTTGCCTTTAAATTGGTCAGGCTGGAGAGAATGTACTGGCTGTAAATACTCAGCACTCCCAGTTCGATGAAAATGGGCCTGCAGTGATCTCTACCCTTGGCTGACAAAATCAGTCTAACCGCTTTCTTCTGAAGGATGAAGATATCTTTGCACCCAGTGGCATGACCCCAAATCTCCAGACCATAGCTGATGTGGCTGTGAAACATTCCGTAGTAAACTGTTAATAAGTATTGCTTAGTCAACATAGGTTTGAGTCTACGCAGCAAATGAAGAACGCGGGCTAGCTTGATACAAATGTTATTTGTATGCCCTCTCCATGTAAGTTTTGGGTCCAAGGTAAATCCCAAGAGTTTGATATCATGTTGTATATTGGTCAGGGGTCTGGACAGGCTACAGACCATAACTTGGGTTTTGTCCTCGTTCAAACATAGGCTATTTTCCTCAAACCACTTCTTTGCTCTGGAAAAAGTTTGATTAGACCTAAATTCTGCTTCCTCTGGAGTCCTGCCGCCGGCGTAGATTGTAGTATCATCCGCAAACAGAAGCAGGCTTCCCAGCTGGTCCAAATCATTGACTGTGATGAGGAAAAGAACCGGGCCAATAACCGAACCCTGAGGTACTCCGTACTTTACTGGTCCTGGCCTAGACTGAGCGCCCCTGACACAAAGGACTTGTTTGCGGTCAGTCAAATAAGATCTAAAAATCTGCAAAGCAGCTCCGGCCACACCATACTTCTGTAGCTTCGATATAAGTTGGTCATGTGAAACGCAATCGAAGGCTTTACTTAGGTCGGCTAGAGTCAGGGCAACCGAATCTCCTGCCTCAAAAGATTCCAAGATGTGGTCGATCAACTCCAAAACTGCAGTTACTGTCGAACGGGTTTTCCTGAAACCATGCTGAGATTCCGAAAACAGGCTATTAGCTTCGAAATATTCCACCAGCTGCATCTTCATCACTGTCTCAAAGACCTTGGAAAAAATTGACACTATCGAAATCGGTCTGTAACTCTCCACCTTTTCAGGATCCCCCTTCTTGAAAATTGGTACGGTTCTAGTAACTTTTAAGATATCTGGAAAGATGCCAGCACCCAAACAAGCATTCAGGACAGCAGCCAAGGGAATGGCTATTACATTTATAACATACTTAAAAAGAACAACGTTCATGCCAAAGATATCCTGACTCTGAGAGTTCTTGAATTTGCCAATAATTTTTATTAAGTTTTCAGGGCTCACTTGAGACCAATGGAGGAATTCCCCAACTTTCTTACCAGGTACTGGTACTTGAAACTGCGATATGCCAGAATTGTCCGAGGGAATGGAACCAACTATCCTGTCAACTTCACCAAGAAGATATGAGTTAAAATCATCTGGACTGGCATTACACTTTAGAGTAGGTTTAGCTTTTGTGGTACGGTTAACCAGACTCCAGGCTGCCTTGCACGGGTTTTTGGCATTCAGGATTTCCTCCATATTTGCTCGTTTCTTTGACTCATCTACCTTCTTTCTATAGGCCCTTTTAGCTCTTAAGTACATTGAATAAAATCTGTCTTTTTCTGATTGAATATTGGCACTCTTATATCTATCATGCAGAGCAATTACAAGCTGTCTTAGTTTGGCGAGGTCATCAGTATACCAGGCTTTACTACTCGCTTTAGATTTTGGCTTTTTAGACTCCTTAAAACTGGATGAGGCTTTAGCTGGAAAGAAACTGTTAAACAACTCATTAAACATGTTGAAAAAATCCAAGAAGGCCTGTTCAGGATGTGAAGATGCTGAGTGCAGAATGGGACTCCAATCTGTCTGAGATAGAGCTTCCTTAAAACTAGGAAATTTGTCATCATTAATAATCCTAATAGATCTATTATAATTGGCACACCATGCAGGAGAATTGTCAACACTCACCACCTCCGAGAACACATTCATCAACACAGGACAATGATCGGCTATCACGGGATCCCCGATATCGACGCTGTAGGCCCACAAATTCAGGGAAGTAGCTATGGTGTCCAGGCAGTTCTCACCACGAGTAGGACTACGGGTTGTTATAAAGAGTCCGTGACCTCTAAGAATAAAATTGAACATATTAGCTGAGTCATCATTTGTGTTTAAAGGTAGGTTAACATCGCCACCTAAGACTATTGGCACATTAAACCTAGCAAGCCAAACTAGGCAATTGTCCAGGGCATCAAAGAAAAGCTCTAGGTTACCATTTGGTGAGCGGTATATAGATAAAACTAGTAGTGACTTGTCGGTCAATATAGCACCGGTCAATTCAATGTCTAATTCCGAGCAAAACTGGTCAAGATTGACTGGCTTGACATCAAGAGCTGAGTTTACATGAATTGACACACCGCCGTTTTTGTGGTTGGCTCGACAATAGGCATTAGCTAAGTTAAGGTGCTCAATATTATTGTAAAACTTGACTTCATCTGACACCAGCCAATGTTCACTCAAACACAAAACATCTATATTTACATTATTTACATAGAGTGAGATAAGGTTGAATTTAGTCCTCAAACATTGTGTATTAACATAGGCTATTTTGAAATGTTGAGTAGTCTTACCTTCCAAATCGTTGTCAGGGCATATATACATTTGATTTGGAGGAGTTGGCCCACTTTGTTCTTGCACTAGCCTATCGCTGCTGAGCTGGTCCTTCGGAATAAAAAACGCTTAATTTGGACGTTTTTGGGCCAGACAGATCCACTCATGAGGTCATCTTTCCTATCGTAGTCGACTCCTATCTTGAAACTGTCATTAACACCTTTGCTGTCTAGCTTACTCACAAAGACATTGATACCTGGAAACTGATCTGTAACGTACCTTTTAACTGTCTCTACATCCGTACCCTTTTTTACCCTCCCCAGGTAAAACCAGGCCTTTTTATCTCCGGCTAAATTATCTGACTTTTCATTTGTTCCAACTACAATTTGTCTTGAAGAGAGGTTAGATTTGGTACGTTTGACAGTTTGACTAGAATGACCAGATCGAGATCGATCTATCGAGTGCCTCATTTCAGTCGAATTTTTGTCGTCTGTAGTTAGCTGTCTTGTTCCACGGCCTTGTTGATTCTTTTCTAAACTGGTATTGTGTACATTCTCAGATTTTGAAATACCTTCTTGACTTGCAACTTGGTTTGTCCTGCGTTTATTCTTCCTATAGACTACTTTATTCCATCCCTTTCGTCGTTCTGACTGGGTAGAAGAGAGATGTGGGAATTCGTTACAGTCTATCATGGACGAATTTTCACTGTCGGCTGCACTTTTACTGTCTTTGGTTTCAATTAGCTCATTTAATTCCTCTATGGCGTCGGTATCGGCATTGGCTGCACTCTTCGACCTATCGATTGTCATAGGGAAATTGTCATTTGAGATCGATTGTGACATGGTTTTTACTTCGTCACTTAACCTAATATGATCTTTACTGATCGTGTCAATTTTACTATTAATTACATTATTGTCATCGATCACACCTTTAACCAATTTTATGATATTTCCTACCATACCGTGTAGATTGGTATAATCTTCAGCCCCTATTACTTGACTTCGCATGGTTTCAATCTTGCCGGCACAGACGCTGCAAAACCACTTCATAAATGAAGCCACCTCAGATATTTTATTATAATTATCACTGCTAATGGAGACACAACTAGCATGGTGCCATTTCTCACAAAATCCGTCACATATAATTCCATCTTCATCGTCCTTAACCACGATTTCACACACTGGGCAAATATCCTTCTGCTCATCTGCCGCCATCTTTTTATCTTTACCCAGGCGTCGAGACGTTGGAGTAGAATACTAGTAATTGCTCTCTTGGTGGCGGCCCCCCAAAGCAGAATCCTTTCAATCTTTCTGCAACTGTGTATAAAAAGACAAAAACGTTCTGCAAGTACTATATTATGGTACCGTACCAATAGCGTAAAATATCAACTGCAAAAAACATTATTTATGTTATATATTTCCCAAGTATAGAATGTAGCTTAAAGATGTTTACCTTAATAATAAGAAAGAAACCCGCTGTTATAAATTAAAATATTTTAAATGATTTTTTGAATATAATATTTTATTTTGTGCCTTACATTCAAAATCAATACACAAATAATAAAATTGTAATAAAGTAATGAATTAGACAGTTTAATTTGTTTTATTTATTATATTTGGAGAGAAAACAAATAGAGTGGAAATACGCTAATATCCTTAGTGTCCCAAAATTATGGTCAAATTCAAAGAGTATCGTAATAATTATGAACTCAAACAAATTTTTTTAGATAGTGGAATGATAATGGTTTATTAAGGTGTTTCTAAAAAGAGATGGATGCTGATGTTGTCCCTTACTTGATAAGTCAAGGTCGTTATGAGAACTGAGAATAATATTTGAGACTAACACATTGCCAAAGAGCGTTTCTATATAATTGAATCATAGATTTTATTTGAAATTTACATTCATTCATTCACTCAAGTGTTGTTCTTGGTTAAAAGATTAATTTGTTTGATAAATATCCTTCGTTCACAGTATTATGATTAAATTATATAAATATAAGGTTATATTTTATTTATTACTTTATTTAATTTTACCATTGGTTCCAAAAATGAGCTGCGTCTAGTAGTCACATAAATAATCATCCATAATCGTATAAACCTACTGTTTTTACCAACAATTATATAAATTACAATCCAGAATTTTTAATTTAGAAGTAAAATATTGGATTAAGGGATACAATTATTTGACAAAGATTATAACGATGACCACAAATTCATTGACGACAAATGCAATTGTCAATTTTAATATGCTCTTATACTGTTTAGTTCTTTATACTGTTTAGTATAATAACCTACCCTGGCTGAATTCCGATAACCTGCTTGACCGACTAGCAAAAGATGTCAGACTGTACTGGACTGAAAAAATAACCAATATTTCAGTTATTTTATATACAATATACAAAAATACCAATCAAGACGTATACATCACAGAACGTCCTTGATTATATCATAAATAATGTGTTTAAGCTTTTTAAGTAGTATTTTCTCTGATCCGTTACTACAAACAATACGCTTTCCAGAGGCAGCTATTATCAATCAATAATAACGTAACTGAATTGAAGTTATTAATACTAAAACACAATGATCCGTTCGTACATTGAAAAGCAGGAGTAGAGAGTTCATAGGATAATTTTAAAAAGAAGAAACCATTTCAGATTATAAAATTAAATGTGCTAATCAACACAAAATCATATTGTAACCAATTTTTTTTTATAAATCAACCTTTCTACAAAAGCATTGTATTGACATATATTAAATTGTTGCCAGATATAATAATAACTAAAATAAATGTTAAATCATACTGTGCAGGGCTTAGATAAAAATGATTATAAAATAAAAGATTATTGTAATGTAGATAATATTAATAGTTAAAAGTATAACAATGCTTAACATAAGTATAACTGCGAAGAAAAAAATTTATTACTATAATTTGTATTTCACTAAACATATTTCAACTGTAGCCCTAACTAAAATTAATTACTTGTAATTACATTAGGCCTTATATGTTAATAAAATTGTTAATTTGCTGATTCATTTTTTAGGAAACAAATGTTGATTGTTTTTTTATATATTATATATTTATTTTTCTTTTCAGAATGAACAAACGTACCTCAACTGAAATATCCTAACTCAACCATACTGGAAAGAAAGTAAAAAAATCAAGATGGAATTAAATCTGCTTCTGAGAGATAGTTTAGTTCTGTGGTTGATAAACTTGATGGACAATGACCTAGATTTGATCATTTAGCAGGATCAAAAAGGAAACAGACTGAAGCAATGCCAAATGAAAAATTATACAAGCTCATCTCATATTAGAAAGAAAAATATTGTCAAGATACCAAGAGAAAGATGTGTAAAGATATAATGATTAAATAACGATAAATTTTACAAACTATTAGCCAAAAGAAATTAAGCCAAAGTTATTTAATGCATTGTAACTGGACTGTTACAAGTTTTTATTCTAATATTATGACTGATACATCAATATTGAATGGAGTTTAAAACATCTAACCTTCATTTAAAGAAAGTTTACATAAAATCATAGGTGGAGTTTGGTAGGATACAATGCTTGAAACCCAACCTCCTTTAGACAACTGGATTGGAGATGACAACTATTTGAAGTTTGAATTAGGTCGCAATTACTTAAATTCAGTGCCAACTTAAGAAAGTCAGTTAAATTCTTAACACATCTGTTTTGTTTTGTTGTAGCAGAGTCGCATCAAGTTGTATAAAGTGATGTACAATTTGATGCCTCGATTTTTTTTAAATCCAGGGAGTTTAGTCTTTTAAACATTGTAAGTATAGCCCCAATAGGAAAAACTATATTGTTGAAGAGGGAGGAACTTCACTCTTTGATCTACCTGTTGGGGGAAATAACACTTGGATCCTCCCCTGACATTTTGTATGTGGTTGGGGTTGCTACACCCTGCATTCCTTAACCTAGATTTTACTAAATAGAAAAAAGTTCAGGGTATCAAAATTATTACTTATTAAGAAAAATAAGTGAGGTATTTGTTTTAAATGACATCACCAAACGAGTTTGATGTCAAAGATTAAAATTTAATTTTTTTTTAATCTGCACTTACTGCATTATGTTATAAGTTTTCTTTTTTCTGAAATTCAAGATCAGCTAAAATCTTAATGTCAGCTAAAAAGTATAATGTTTAAGGCTAAATCTTAGTAGTTGATTTACCATGTAAAATATTTAAAATGTTTTGTAAAAATGATCAAACTATTTATTTTTCTTGTTCTTGAATTTAAACGAATCATGCACGGGAGGGAGTATTTGGATAGTCACTACAGGTTTTTTTTCAGCCTTCCGCCTTGCTTCGTTTGTCCAACTCTGCCAACCAGTTTTTTGTATCATGTCAAACATCTTGTGAAAACTGTGCATGGCCATTTCGCTGAGAGAGTTAGTGGTCACTACAGGTCTTCTGGCTTAACCCACTGGTGTTTGTATAGGCAGTGTTGGTGGTCTGTATCAGCAATAATCTTCTGTATAAGTGCCAGCTGAAGTGTGGCATGTCCATTTGTCTTTATTTTTGCCATATAAAGTAACTACTACAAGTATAGGTTGTTGAGTGACTGAAGAAGGGGCTAGTGGCCCAGAAATATTTCACTATTCAATTCTTTGTAATGTGATTGTGTCCATCTACAGTGTACCAGTCTGCCTAGTTTATCAGGTATGCTGCTTTCCTTTCATTACTACTGAATACCATAGAGTAGTTATTCTGAGTAAAATGACAGCTGGTCAGATACATCATCTCCTTGTTTAATGTCAGGTTATGAACGGTAATAGTTAAAATGCTGTGGGTTCTCTTCATGGGTTGATATGCATGAAGAAATGTTTCTTGTCTCTCCAAAGAATCACTTGAACCAATATCATGTTCAAGTGCCGACACTTAGCCTCTTGATTTTGTATTTTTGGTTTGGGTTGTTAACCTCATCTGTACTGAGTGCTATATATTTAAAATATATATTTTCTTAGTGAGAAGAAATTCTGCAAGAGGAACATGGTTATAAAAGTTATCAGGAAAAAACTTAGTTCCTCAACATATCAGAAGTTCATAGAAGTATCATCGTTTGTCTGAATGTGCTTCACCAGAGCACAGTTTAAATATTATTACCCCATATTCGTGTGTTTTAACGCATTGACTGCGCCATAAATACAAGCAGTATAGTATATGGATGCTAAATTTGTTTCTAATTTTTGCTAAATAATATGTTTAAATTGTAGAAATATGAAGCTAAAATGTTATTGGAAGTTATAATTAATTCTTGGCAGCCGTTTGAGTTTGGTAGGGATATTTTTTACCATGCACATCTTGGGAGAGGTTTCTACACGAATTTGCACTAAACATAGTAATTTTTTACTTTGTAATACATATATCACTTACCCACTAAAGATTTTCATTAAATAAAAAATAATTGTTATAAAAGAAGTATTCGATAAAATAGTCTTAAGTAAAATTTATACAGCCCTGTCTACTCTCCTGAATGTCCTGATTGATTTACTGATGGTAGTTGTCAAAGCACTTCGGAACATACAGCTGTCCTTCACATTTCATGCACTGCCATACAACACGCTTATGAATACCACAGGAATGACAAACTGCACTGTAATGCTACAGTATCTTCTGTCACACCTCTTCTCATACATTTTTGTTGGTACGTGCTCCACACTCCTTCATCTCAATGGCCGTTCTACTGCAGGTAGGGTGGGGAGAAAGAAATCAACCAACTGACAGATGAAAGTCATACAATTTAATTTTTGACCCTTACTCCCATGGCCACACATATCCTTGATGTGTTCCATGGCTTCGAAGATTGAAGGCACTGGTTTCTCAGGAACTTCATCTTCTTCATCTGAAGATAGAGACACAGCGCCTTGACCTTGATTGTTCATGACATCAGCCAAAATGTCTGCATTTGTCAACTCCCCACAAACCGCCACATCATTATCCATTTGAACAAAGTCCTCGAAGGAAACAACAGAGTCACCAATAACTTCCTCCCAATTTTCGGCACTAGGGTCAACATCTTCAGGTTCTTGAAGTCTTTCAAGTGCGATGTGACGAAAGCCGGCCTTCTTAAAACAGTTGGCAATAGTGTCTGGCTTCACTTGATCCCATGCACTGCTACACATTCGAGCTGCTTGCAGAACATCAATTTTTATTTTGTCCAAAAACTCTCCTGACAAAAGTTTCTGTACTAAGAGACGTCGGTAGAAGTGTTTCAGGTTTTTGATGACTCCTTGATCCATTGGTTGCACTTCTGATGTCATGTTAGGAGGGAAAAACATAACTTTAACATTTTCCATCTGTGGTATGGTTGTATGGGCCGTGCAGTTGTCAATGAACAACAAAATTGTACGATTTTGTTTGCGGAATTTTTTGTCCAGTTGAAAATGGCATTTTTCAAACAGATCAGACGTCATCCAAGCTTTTTTGTTGGCCTCATAATGTACAGGCTTAGATTTTACATTTTTGAAACACCTTGAATTGGCTGATTTGCCAATCATTAAAAGAGGTAACTTTTCAGAGCCGTCCATATTTGCTCCAACCAAAAGTGTGATGTTCTTTGCTGAGCTTCCCTCCACTACAACATTCATTTTTGAATGTGAGAGTTTTGTCCGATGTGCATTTATAAAAAAAGGCCAGTCTCGTCTACATTGAAAATATCTTTTGCGTTTCTGTCTTGAATCCACTCAACTAAATTAGTCTTCCAGTCACTAGCTGCTTGCTGGTCTACACCCCCACTTTCTCTAGAAACAGTTTTAAAAGAAATGTTGTTCCTCTTTTTAAATCCATTAAGCCAGCCAGTGCTAGCTTTAAATTTCTCCTTTCCTAAACTCACAGAGAATTCTTCCGCTTTGGCCGTGATAGAGGTCCGCTAAGAGGAACTTTTCTGTCCCGTGCCTGTTTGAACCATTTTTAAACGCATTCATCAAGGTCGGGATTTTCGGGTCCTTCAGCTCTTTTCCTAATTGATCACTGGTTGATACACTACTTAAGATTTTATCTTTATTTTTAAGGTAGGTAGACAAAGTATTGGCTGGAATGCCAAAATCTTTCGCGATCTCCGATTTCTACTTCAGTCCTTTCTCCACCTCACAAATGGCTGCTGCCTTCTCAGCAAAAGTCAGAGTTTTGTATGTCGTCTTGCTCTTGGTATGTTTGGACAAAGACATTGTCAATAAACCAAAATCACAAAATGTCACATAGAAATAAACTACAGTACGTACTGTATACTGTGAATAATCACGGAATCGCACAATTTCAGAGAAGAATCGCACAGATCAAAACACTAAACGCAACCGTACTCTGCCTGACAATAGCTCAACTAAACTGACGACAGGCGGTCAGGTGATGGGCCGGCCGCCATGAGTCATGCACAGGTGGTTGGGGTTTAGGCAATGACCTCCGTAGGTGCAAAAGTCACTTAGGCCAGTTGAGTAGGGCGGGGGTAAGATCGATGGGCGGGGGGTGGGTGCGACGACCTTGTCAATCAGTTTTTTTCGCTTAAAAACTTTGAATTATCCAAAATATAATTCGAATTAACCAGAATTATTTAGCATTGATTGTATATGAAATGCTAGGGACCAGGGGAAAAATTCGAATTAAAGAAGATTTCGAATTATAGAAGTTCGAATTAGCCACGTTCCACTGTATTTAAAAATACTTGTATCATTCATTTCTTAGTGGTAATCACTAGACGACTTAGACTGGAAAATCAATTATGCAGCACCAACAAACCCATCTTTGTTCCCAAAATGTGACAAAATTAAACGCTTTCCTTTTCCTGAAGGATTTTTGAGCCCAGTTGTGAGGCATTTTGAAAAGTGTCTTTTCTACTTTTTATTTGGCTATCGACCCAAATATACTTATGTGTGTGCCCTTCGTTTACCCAGGTTTCATATTGGTAGTAAATTGCTCGACCTTCTTCTCTAAATTTTGTTCCTCCTTAAATAACTTCTCCTCCATAGAATAATATCATCCCGATCAGCAAGGTACATATTTCTTCCTCTTTAACTAAACTTAAAGCCTAACTTCTTCAATACGCTGAAAAATATTGTTCGTTTAAAATTTGGTAGATCACTGTCCTTGTTTACATTGTGCAAAACTGTATCTACCGTAGGCTGTTCATTCTTGAAGAAAAAGGCGTGAATTTTTCGTCTAATGGCACATTTTGAAAAATCTAGTTTCTTAAAAATACACGCTCTCTTCTTGTTTTTAGGTGATTTTATTTGCCAGTTCACGGTTGGTCTTATAAGTTGCAAGTATTTTATTGACACTGTTTTTCTCACTACCGCCGTGTCGGCAACCTTTTCAACAGCACTCTTTTTCAAAATTCCCAGGTTTTCATTTATAACAGTCTTATAAATATTTATTATTGTCTGTTTTACCACTGTTTATGACCTAGTGACCACTGATTTGTTTCTAGTCACTGGTGAGTATTCATTATCTATAATTGCAAAAGTGAGTGTGACTACAGAAGTAAATTGAGCTACAAACTAATAGGAAATGACTAACTAAAATATTTACACTTAATTACTTCATCCAGTCAAACGTTAAAAACAACTAAATCAACAACTAAACGTTATCAAACAATTAAACTAATAAATCTTAACTACTGTAACCTATTCACTATAATGTAACTATATAGACAACATTGAACTGTTAACAAAACTGAAAGAAACTGAAAACACGCGAAAGCAAGATTAGCACAGCTGGCAGGCGACCGAGTGAAGTGAGGGATGACAATGACAGGCTAGTGAGTACATTGATCATTCACAAGTATACCAGCCAGTCCCAGGCTAGGGTGTACATTGATCATTAACAAGTATACCAGTCAGTCCCAGGCTAGGGTGAACATTGATCCTTCACAAGTATACCAGCCAGTCCCAGGCTGGTGTGTACATTGATCTTTAACAAGTATACCAGTCAGTCCCAGGCTAGGGTGTACATTGATCTTTAACAAGTATACCAGTCAGTCCCAGGCTAGGGTGTACATTGATCCATCACAAGTATACCAGCCAGTCCCAGGCTGGTGTACATTGATCCTTCACAAGTATACCAGTCAGTCCCAGGCTAGGGTGTACATTGATCTTTAACAAGTATACCAGTCAGTCCCAGGCTAGCGTGTACATTGATCTTTAACAAGTATACCAGCCAGTCCCAGGCTGGTGTACATTGATCCTTCACAAGTATACCAGTCAGTCCCAGGCTAGGGAGTACATTGATCCTTCACAAGTATACCAGCCAGTCCCAGGCTAGGGTGTACATTGATCTTTAACAAGTATACCAGTCAGTCCCAGGCTAGGGTGTACATTGATCCTTCACAAGTATACCAGCCAGTCCCAGGCTAGGGTGTACATTGATCTTTAACAAGTATACCAGTCAGTCCCAGGCTAGGGTGAACATTGATCCTTCACAAGTATACCAGCCAGTCCCAGGCTAGGGTGAACATTGATCCTTCACAAGTATACCAGCCAGTCCCAGGCTAGGGTGAACATTGATCCTTCACAAGTATACCAGCCAGTCCCAGGCTAGGGTGAACATTGATCCTTCACAAGTATACCAGCCAGTCCCAGGCTAGGGTGAACATTGATCCTTCACAAGTATACCAGTCAGTCTCAGGCTAGTGTGAACATTGATCCTTCACAAGTATACCAGCCAGTCCCAGGCTAGGGTGAACATTGATCATCCACAAATATACCAGCCAGTCCCAGGCTAGGGTGTACATTGATATTAAACAAGTACACCAGCCAGTCCCAGGCTAGGGTGTACATTGATCTTTAACAAGTATACCAGCCAGTCCCAGGCTAGGGTGTACATTGTTCATTCACAAGTATACCAGTCAGTCCCAGGCTAGGGTGTACATTGATCTTTAACAAGTATACAAGCCAGTCACAGGCTAGGGTGTACATTGAGCCTTCACAAGTATACCAGCCAGTCCCAGGCTAGGGTGTACATTGAGCCTTCACAAGTATACCAGCCAGTCCCAGGCTAGGGTGTACATTGATCATTCACAAATATACCAGTCAGGCCCAGGCTAGGGTGTACATTGATCCTTCACAAGTATACCAGCCAGTCCCAGGCTAGGGTGTACATTGATCCTTCACAAGTATACCAGCCAGTCACAGGCTAGGGTGAACATTGATCCTTCACAAGTATACCAGCCAGTCCCAGGCTAGGGTGAACATTGATCCTTCAC
The DNA here is from genome assembly GCA_035578905.1 of Stictocephala bisonia. Lineage (NCBI taxonomy): Eukaryota > Metazoa > Arthropoda > Insecta > Hemiptera > Membracidae > Stictocephala > Stictocephala bisonia. The sequence goes on from JAQJVL010001118.1 coordinate 133,186, forward strand.
AAGTATACCAGCCAGTCCCAGGCTAGGGTGTACATTGATCTTTAACAAGTATACCAGCCAGTCCCAGGCTAGGGTGTACATTGATCTTTAACAAGTATACCAGCCAGTCCCAGGCTGGTGTACATTGATCCTTCACAAGTATACCAGTCAGTCCCAGGCTAGGGTGTACATTGATCTTTAACAAGTATACCAGCCAGTCCCAGGCTAGGGTGTACATTGATCTTTAACAAATATACCAGCCAGTCCCAGGCTAGGGTGTACATTGATCTTTAACAAGTATACCAGCCAGTCCCAGGCTAGGGTGTACATTGATCATTCACAAGTATACCAGCCAGTCCCAGGCTAGGGTGTACATTGATCCTTCACAAGTATACCAGTCAGTCCCAGGCTAGGGTGTACATTGATCTTTAACAATTATACCAGCCAGTCCCAGGCTGGGGTGTACATTGATCTTTAACAAGTATACCAGCCAGTCCCAGGCTAGGGTTTACATTGATCCTTCACAAGTATACCAGCCAGTCACAGGCTGGTGTGTACATTGCTCCTTCCAGACTCCACAAGCCAGTGTCAGGCTCACTTGTGCATTGCCTCTTCCCATTTAAACCAGCCAGTGTCAAGCTTAAGTGTACATTGCTTCTTCCCAGTTACACCAGCCAGTACTTGGCTGTAGTGCCCATTGCTCCTTCCAAATTACACCCACCAGACTGATGCGTGGGTGTATGTTGAACCTTTTCCAGTCTTAAATCTGCACTAAATTCCAAAACGACAGATCTAGCTTCTTACCTAAGCGAGGTATATGCTGGCTTTTCAAATACGACAACAACGTCCAGTAAATTAAAAAAAAACTTCATGTTGTACTACATACTTTAAATTCTTTTTAGGCCCTCTGTCTTTTTTAGTAACTATGTTAACTTATATTAATTTGGTCACAGTATAAAATATAATATGATATTCTATTTTACTGCAAATTTATAGAATGATTAAATTATTATTTCTGCAAGTTGACTCCATGTACTTAGCGCACTATTTTCTATTTAATGTGGACAATTAGTTATTTAAATGCTAGAGATATTAAATTCCAATTATACTTGACATCACCATATGTGTTGATGCCATAAATGTTGCTAGGTTTTTATTTGGATGTTTTTATCAAACAAAAATATCACCAGGGTTTTTTAAAATTACCTTTTTATCAGTGTTGATTACTCATTAAATGTTAATACTAATATACTATTTTACTAGATTTATATATGAACGTACAATTTTTTATAGACGGGATTCGATATGGGATCTTAAAACAAATACCAAGCTTATATATATGTTTGTGTTTGAGTATATTCATTATGCATTTTAAATAAAGAGTCGTAGAAAGTTTGTAAATTACTGAGACATAAATGAGACAAATTTCAGGTACTTGCTAAAATAGACTCTCGGGTGCTAAAAACATTGATTACTGAAATTAATGTTTTTCAGTAATAAAAAAAACATTACTCCTTCACAACCACACCAGCCTTTTCCGGGCTGGGGTGCACATTTCTCTCCTCCATATAGATCTAGTCTAGCTCAATACATTAATCCTTGGCAACTACACTAGCCGGTCCCGGGCTGAGGTTACATTATAAAGCTGCTTCACACCTACACCAGCCAGTCTCTGGTTGGTAAATACATTCCTCCCTACAACTACCATCCAGAATGTACATTGCCCTTTCCTCACTATACTAGCCAGTTCCAGGCTAATGTATACATTTCTCCCTACAACTACCATCCAGAATGTACATTGCCCTTTCCTCACTATACCAGCCAGTTCCAGGCTAATGTATACATTTCTCCCTACAACTACCATCCAGAATGTACATAGCCCTTTCCTCACTATACCAGCCAGTTCCAGGCTAATGTATACATTTCTCCCTACAACTACCATCCAGAATGTACATAGCCCTTTCCTCACTATACCAGCCAGTTCCAGGCTAATGTATACATTTCTCCCTACAACTACCATCCAGAATGTACATTGCCCTTTCCTCACTATACTAGCCAGTTCCAGGCTAATGTATACATTTCTCCCTACAACTACCATCCAGAATGTACATGCCCTTTCCTCACTATACCAGCCAGTTTCACGCTGATACATACATTTCTCCCTACAACTACCATCCAGAATGTACATGCCCTTTCCTCACTATACCAGCCAGTTTCAGGCTGATACATACATTTCTCCCTACAACTACCATCCAGAATGTACGTGCCCTTTCCTCACTATACCAGCCAGTTTAAGCTGATACATACATTTCTCCTTACAACTACCATCCAGAATGTACATTGCCCTTTCCTCACTATACCAGCCAGTTTCAGGCTGATACATACATTTCTCCCTACAACTACCATCCAGAATGTACATGCCCTTTCCTCATTATACCAGCCAGTTTCAGGATGATACATACATTTCTCCCTACAACTACCATCCAGAATGTACATTGCCCTTTCCTCACTATACTAGCCAGTTTCAGGCTGATACATACATTTCTCCCTACAACTACCATCCAGAATGTACATGCCCTTTCCTCATTATACCAGCCAGTTTCAGGATGATACATACATTTCTCCCTACAACTACCATCCAGAATGTACATTGCCCTTTCCTCACTATACCAGCCAGTTTCAGGCTGATACATACATTTCTCCCTACAACTACCATCCAGAATGTACATGCCCTTTCCTCACTATACCAGCCAGTTTCAGGCTGATACATACATTTCTCCCTACAACTACCATCCAGAATGTACATTGCCCTTTCCTCACTATACCAGCCAGTTTCAGGCTGATACATACATTTCTCCCTACAACTACCACCCAGAATGTATTGTTCTTTACGCATTATACCAACCAGTTACAGGCTGATAAATACATTTCTCCCTACAAATACCACACAGAATGTACATTGCTATTTCCGCACTATACCTGTCAGTTCTAATGTACATTTCTCCCTATAAATACCACACAGAATGTACATTGCTCTTTCCGCACTATGCCTGTCAATTCCAGGCTGATATGTACATTTCTCCCTACAACTTTACCACCTAAATGTACATTACTCCTTCCCCACTACACCTGCAAGTTTTAGCCTCAAGTGCTCTTTCTCAAGCAGACCAGAAAGTCCCAAGCTGGGGTATTTATTGCTCCTTCCCAACTACACCTGCAAGTCTTAGCCTCAAGTACTCTTTCTCAAGCAGACCAGCCGGTCACAAGCTGGGGTATATATTGCTCCTTCCCAACTCTACCTGCCAGTCATAGGCTTAAGTGTACGTTGCACTTTCTCAATTACACCATCAAGTCACAAGGTGGGGTATATATTGCTCCTTCCCAACTCTACCTGCCAGTCATAGGCTTAAGTGTACGTTGCTCTTTCTCAATTAGACCAGCAAGACACAAGCTGGGGTATTTATTGCTCCTTCCCAACTACACCTCCAAGTCTTAGCCTCAAGTACTCTTTCTCAAGCAGACCAGCCGGTCACAAGCTGGGGTATATATTGCTCCTTCCCAACTCTACCTGCCAGTCATAGGCTTAAGTGTACGTTGCTCTTTCTCAATTAGACCAGCAAGACACAAGCTGGGGTATTTATTGCTCCTTCCCAACTACACCTCCAAGTCTTAGCCTCAAGTACTCTTTCTCAAGCAGACCAGCCGGTCACAAGCTGGGGTATATATTGCTCCTTCCCAACTCTACCTGCCAGTCATAGGCTTAAGTGTACGTTGCTCTTTCTCAATTAGACCAGCAAGACACAAGCTGGGGTATTTATTGCTCCTTCCCAACTACACGTCCAAGTCTTAGCCTCAAGTACTCTTTCTCAAGCAGACCAGCCGGTCACAAGCTGGGGTATATATTGCTCCTTCCCAACTCTACCTGCCAGTCATAGGCTTAAGTGTACGCTGCTCTTTCTCAATTAGACCAGCAAGACACAAGCTGGGGTATTTATTGCTCCTTCCAAACTACACCTCCAAGTCTTAGCCTCAAGTACTCTTTCTCAAGCAGACCAGCCGGTCACAAGCTGGGGTATATATTGCTCCTTCCCAACTCTACCTGCCAGTCATAGGCTTAAGTGTACGTTGCTCTTTCTCAATTAGACCAGCAAGACACAAGCTGGGGTATTTATTGCTCCTTCCAAACTACACCTCCAAGTCTTAGCCTCAAGTACTCTTTCTCAAGCAGACCAGCCGGTCACAAGCTGGGGTATATATTGCTCCTTCCCAACTCTACCTGCCAGTCATAGGCTTAAGTGTACGTTGCTCTTTCTCAATTAGACCAGCAAGACACAAGCTGGGGTATTTATTGCTCCTTCCCAACTACACCTCCAAGTCTTAGCCTCAAGTACTCTTTCTCAAGCAGACCAGCCGGTCACAAGCTGGGGTATATATTGCTCCTTCCCAACTCTACCTGCCAGTCATAGGTTCAAGTGTACGTTGCTCCTTCTCAATTAGACCAGCAAGACACAAGCTGGGGTATTTATTGCTCCTTCCCAACACTACCTGCAAGTCATAGGCTTAAGTGTACGTTGCACTTTCTCAATTACACCATCAAGTCACAAGGTGGGGTATATATTGCTCCTTCCCAACTCTACCTGCCAGTCATAGGCTCAAGCGCTCTTTTTAATTAGAACAGTTGGTCATAAGCTGGTGTATACAATGCTCGTTCCTTATTATACCAGCCAGACTCAGGTCAGCATGTATGTTGCATCTTTTCCAGTCCTAAATATCCACTAAATTCCTAAACAACAGACCTAGTTTCTTACTCATTCAGTGCTATACTATTATTTTTGTTTTTACTATGTGTGACTGCATATATAGATGAAAAACTTACCCTAATGACTGAAATTTTATTTTTTTGTATTTGCATCTTAAGTTTCTTTTTAGGTCTCAATCTCTAATTTATTGACTATTACAACTAATATTAATGTGGACCAATATTTAAATATAAGAAGCAAATCTATGTAATTGAACATATAAAACGTTATTTTAGTAAGTTGTTCAATAATAACTGGGCACTATTTTTTATTTAGTGTGATTAAATAGTTATCTAAAAGCTAGATGATTAAATTCCAATCATACTTGACATCACCATATATGTGTTGATGCCATACATTTCACTAGGTACAACACCAACCGGTTCCAAGTTGGGGTGTACAATGTACATTGCTCCTTCACTAAAACACCAGCCAGTTCCAGGCTATGGTGTACATTGCTTCTTCACAACACCAGAGTGTTAATTGCTCAAGTAGACCAGCCGTCACAAGCTGGAGTATACATTGCTTCTTCACAACACGAGTCAGTTCCTGGCCGGAGTGTTCATTGCTCTTTCTCAAGTAGACCAGCCAGTCACAAGCTGGGGTACACGTTGCTCCTTCCCAACTACACCAGCAAGTCGCAAGCTGGGGTATACGTTGCTCCTTCCCAACTACAACCGCCAGTTTTTGGCTCAAGTGCTCTTTCTCAATTAGACCAGCTGGTCACAAGCTAGGATATACGTTGCTCTTTCCCAACTACACCCTCCAGTTTTAGACTCAAATGCTCTTTCTCAATTAAACCAGCCAGTCACAAGCTTGGGTATAGCAGACCAGCAAGTCACAAGCTGGGGTATACGTTGATCTTTCCCATATACACCTGCCAGTTTTTGGCTCAAATGCTCTTTCTCAATTAGATCATCAAGTCACAAGCTGGGGTATACGTTGATCTTTCCCATATACACCTGCCAGTTTTTGGCTCAAATGCTCTTTCTCAATTAGATCAGCCGGTCACAAGCTGGGGTATACGTTGCTCTTTCCCATCCACACCTGCCAGTGATTGGCTTTAATGCTCTTTCTCTTTCTTTCTACAACATCGCTATAATCGGATCTTTTGGGCAAAGGAAGGTTGAAATCTGTCAAATCTTTGCCATTTCTCTTCAAATGAAATTGAATTGAAAGCAAACATCGATCAACCTTGACTGTATCCATTTCTTATCTTCAATCTTCAATCAAATCGTTTTTAAATTTCTCAAACAAATCATTTGCATAATCTGATCATCTTGCGCAATACAACACAATAATGCAAATATTCTGCGCAATCTCTTTGTGCAAATCTTACTCTGGCCAATTCTTCTAGACAATTTGAAAAACCTTCGTTATTATCAATAACGCCTAACGCTTTACACGCTTCATAGTAAGTAGCATACTCAACGCCATTAACCGTGCGTACATCATTGAAATATGTTGCACCTGGAATATGCCTAAGCAAAATTCGCAAATGAAACAATTTGATTTGGTCAGGCGTCACTTCAACTAAACGACCAATCAGTTTTGACACTTGTTTCCTTAATTTCCATTCACATCTTTTCGCATCCCATGTGTAAAACTGTGGCATATCTATGTATCGCAAATCATGTGCAGTTGCATTTTCCCTATTCAATTTGAACCAAGCCAATAATTTTGTATTTTTGTCAGCTTGTAATAAATCCTTATCATCTAAGTTCTCATCAAAAATAACATATTGTTCATTTTCTAAGTGAATAGGTAATGTCATAACGGAATGTGATCTTGCGTTAATAGGAAATCTTAATAGACGATATGCAGCCTCAGATGAACTAAAATAAAAATGGCATTCAATGATCTTATCAATTTCATCCCAATTGACAACTTCTGTACCTTCATCACATGACTGAACAGTAATACAATAAACTCCTTTACGTACATATTTGTAAAGATATTTCATGCTGGCAATAATAGTACAAATCTCAAAATTTATATGACACTGATATTTTTTAGCAGCATACCTATTGTACGGGACTATTCGCCTATTGTCCACAATCTGACCATCAACCTCTATGGTTTGACCGTCTCTTCTTCTACGGTATATGGCTCGTGCATTTTTAGGTATAACAGTTTCAACTGAAAATTGTTTAGGGAATTCTTTTGAGCATTTACCATTTCGCATCCAAGGTGCTGTTGGATTTGCCGCTCCGCACGGTTTGTGCACATAGTGCTCTATTACAATTTCATACAAATCTGGATCCTCAAACTTATCAGGAATCTCAGCACAAATTAGATCATCAATATTGTTTATATCAATCTGTCACCTTCTCTGAATGTAATCAATAGGTGAGCATGAGGCAAACCACGTTTTTGAAATTCAATAACGTACGAATATATCTCTACGATTCCGTATATTTGTTTATTAATAAAATCATTCAAAAACTCCTGAAATTTCGCTTTAAATACTCTAAAAACTAAATCTGGTCTAAACTCATATTTTTGTTTGTGTTGCAGATGACATTGAATATCAAACCACTTTGGATTTGTAGTAAAAGTGATAAATAAGTGGCATGCCAAATCTCGCTATAAGTGTCATAGATTCAACATACAATTATTTTTCCATGTATCTAGGAGAACTAACAAGACTGGCCGGAAGGATAACCAATTTTCCGACATGTGCATTCAACTCATTGGCTTTTCTAGCTATATGTTCACGCAATCCTTGATATGCATCAGCTCGTAGTTTTTTTTTTTTTTTTTTTTTTTTCAAATACCACATCATGTTACCTTCAACTTTACACCAAGCATCTACCAGATACTGCTAAAAAAGTTTTCTGCCATTATGAATTATGGAGAATCCATCTCTTTCACAAATACGATAAGCATAGAATTCCCTCAATGTTACTGTAGGTATTGTGTTGTTACGAAGAACAACATTACCATGAACATCTCTTAACACATGTTTTGTTTGCATAACATAGCCCATTTCTCCATTTGGCAACAGTAATGGATACACCAATGGGTCTGCTAATGAATTCAAATTTTTAATTTCAGTTGATCTATTGCTACCTTTAGGATAGACAATAAGATTTACATCAAAAGGAGGAGTGGTGCCTTCAAAAACAGCTGCAATTTCAGAACGGCTACTGGGTAATTCCATGTTGCGTAAGTGAGTTTGTATGTTTTCTTTAAACATTATTGAAACATTATGTAAATTATGTTCAGCTATCATATTAGACATTGATTGAAAAGCTCAACATAATGGATTTATTTCTCACAACATAATTTCTATATTTCGTATCAGTTCATGATCTACTCGATCACCAATAAATTGCTGACGAAGTCCACACGCTTCATCACAATCAACGAAATAATATTGATTGTTTTTCAAACTTTGTAAACTTGTTACATCTGATATAGGTTCAACATGGTGATAAATCTGACCAGTTATTTGAAAGCACCAAGCTCCTTGACCAACGTTTCGGTCGGTAGGATACTTTGCTTTAAATGAAGCCATAGCAATATTAGAATTTATAGTTCTAATTTGTTCACGAAAATTCATTCCCATCGCAATGTATGATGTCAACAAATCATACAATAAATCAGGACATTCACCCAATTCTGGCAAAACGACTTGTCCAAAATGACAGCATGTATTTTATAGTGTATTATTTCGATTGTGAAGTTTCTCTAACAACGAAAATTTCGCTCCACAAAAAATAGACATAATTGATTCATCATACCGATACCAAACAATGGTACAGTTTGTACACATTCTTCACTATACTGCAGAGCTCTTCTGTACGTTAATTTATAAGGAACATTCCTGTTTAGTCTTGGTCTTCGAGGAGGAAGATTACGTACAACATTAGGAACCACTTGTTGCACACCATGCCGCCTCAAATTGTCCAGGGATATGAAACCTGGAAAAATTAAATGGAGATATAAATGTTTTAAGTAAAAATATCAACAGCAATTCTGAAAACTTCAAAGAACAAGATTTAAATCATAATGTATCTGATGAATTTGATAGCAATAACTCCTCCCCACTAAACATATCTATAAGGGAAAAAATAGCTAATGCCATGGGTGTACTAAACTCCAACATGGAAAATGAAAACTTTGAAATAAACAAGGGAGAGCCTTAAGACAGAATTTGGAATGATAGTGAAATTGATGAAGCTGTAAATGATTCAATTGAAAAATATGTAAATACTACCACAGACAAATGTAAAGGGTGATTTTTTTATTGGTGCTTTTTTTAATACTAAATATAAAAATGAAAAACAACCTGCATTGACATAAAAATGGATTTATTTGAACTACAGTGTCATGACATTAACGTTTAAAAATGATTTCTGGCATATGGGCTCCATTTCGTTCGCGTAGAAAGCCCAATCGAGTAGTCCGATTTTCGAATACTCTTTCCAGCAGCTGTGGTTGAATTCCGCCAATAACTCGACGAATGTTAGCTTCCAATTTATTTAAAGTTTGTGGCTTGTCAGCGTATACTTGAGACTTAACATATCCCCACAGAAAGTAGTCTGTTGGCGTGATATCACACGACCGTGGGGGCCAGTTGACACTACCTCTAAATGAGATGATACGTTCACCAAATGTTTCTGCCAAGAGGCCAATTGTGTCGTTTGCCGTGTGGCACGTCGCGCCGTCTTGTTGGAACCAGACATTTTCTAAATCCACTTCAAGTTCGTTTAGCTGAGGAACGAAAAAGTCCCGTAACATTGCCCGATAGCGTTGATCGTTTACCGTAACAGTCTGGCCAGCATTGTCTTTAAAAAAATAAGGGCCAATAACACCACCTGCCCAAATGGCGCACCAAACGGTAAGTTTTTGTGGATGAAGGGGCACACCAACAAATTCTTTTGGGTTTTCATTACTCCAAATCCGACAATTCTGTTTGTTGACAAAGCCGCATAACCAGAAATGAGCCTCATCACTGAAAAAAATCTTGCCTGCGAAAGCTGGGTCACGTGTTATCTTATTTTGAGCCCATTCAACGAAATCAAGACGCTTGCGATAGTCTAAACGTTTCAGTTCTTGCACCAATTGAATCTTGTATGGATATAGGCTTAGATCCTTCCGTAAAATATTCCTTAGAGTTGAATAGCAGATCGCTAATTGCTGCGCACGATGACGAATCGACACACTTGGATCCTCTTCAACACTACGAGCAACAGCATCAACAGCCTCTTCGGTCCTTACTGTGCGGCGTCTCTGCCGATGCTTGTCAACAAGAGTGTGGGTATTACGAAAACGATTAACCAAAGCTCGAATACCTGACTCTGATGGACGATTATGAGGTCCGTAAATCGGACGAAGAGCTCGGTAAGTTGCCCGAACTGAACTGCGGTTTTCAAAATAAATTTGCACTATTCGCAAACGCTCTTCATTTGTAAGTCTGTTCATGGTTACACAATAATACGCACTAGACAATACAAATATTGAAATGACATATGATAATAAGCAAAGATCAGCTGTTTTATTCGAATTTAAATGTTGTGTTTAGTAGTGGTGCCAACTTAAAAAACGCACCAATAAAAAAATCACCTTCTATTTTGGCAACACCATCCATTTCAGAAAAAATGTGTCAAACTGATATATCATCTTTTAACAGAAATTCTTGTAAAAGGTTTATTAAGTTTGATGATGGTGGCCCTTTGAAAAAAAGTAAGTTACCGTACAAGACTTTTTTTCTTGTACGGTAACTTCAAATTTACCGTACAAAAAAAAAAAAAGAAATTTTTTTCTTGAACACTTGCTCTCTACATACCACACATACACAAAAATGGAAGAAAACACGAAAATATTAAATTTTATGGAAAAGGGCAAGAAAATGAATGCAACAGAAGAATTACATATATATTTAGCACAACAAGTAAATCCAGTGAACATATTGAACACACAAATCAATTATACAAACCCAATTTTTGATAAGATTCGAAACGTTAAAAATTATAACTAAAAAATATCACCAACTTATCCATATTCATCAATATTTACAAAAACCACATGTTTTACAATTTTATTTAAAGAATTATTATATACTTAACTTAATTATTTAATTTAAATTTGAAAATGACAATAAAGTCGAAACGTGTTGTGTTAATCAATTTTAATAAAAAAATACGAAGGGTACTCAGTTTTTAATTTTATTACATCCTAAAAATAGGTAAGTAATCCTAATTTTTAACTTTATATTAAATCAATTGAATATTTCTTTTCATTCTTTATTGAAAATTGTAAACGAATCTTCATCTAGATAGGCTCTGCTCCGGCCTATAGGTCAAAAGATCAATGTGCCTGAAACTTGCGTTTCAGGCTCACCCCTGCGTAAAAGTGAGGGATTAGATACACGAAACATGGACATGATCAGCTCAAACCTTTTCAACGACATGCATTTTGAAAAAAAAGGGATATTCTCATTTGAGTCCGAAGACCAGTATGATCGTATCGCCTTTTTTGGTACAACACCCATGTTGATGATTAGGCCCCAAAAAATCTGCAATTCTTTGACAGTTACATTGACCCATCGGTGCAGGCGACTACCAGATAACAATGTTCCATCATTAGTGTGTTGATCAATAACAGTTCGTGCATATATATTAGTCTTAGAGACCATATACTGCCACACACTGTTAGTAAAAAACTGAGACCCATCCCCCCACCAAAGCTGGAAAGCGTGCTAACTGGGGGATGGCTCAAAACAAGTCAAGCGATGGGATCACGGGTGGCAGTTGGAGGGTCAAAATAAAACTCGCCAGCTGAGCAAAACTAATTTTATTTCAAGTTAAACAAAATAAACTTGCAGGCAGAAACGCCACAACATAAATTCGCACTTAAATAAACAAGCTACACAAAATTAACAAGAAAATAACCAAAGCTACAAAAACACCAAACTCTATAAATACCAAAATTAACAATTAACAACTACATGGCCTATCTGCAGTTTAGCCTGAGACACCCAAAACATAAGAAATTTATTAACAACAACTTAAGAGGGAACATTTAGGAACAATTTAGCTAACCCCAAATAACCCGGCAATTTAGCCCACATCCCATGATTCCACCTAGGCCAGGGAGTAAGCCGGAATCCCTGGGCAGCTCCGAATAGGAAGTTAAGCAAAAGAACAATAATCCCCTTTTGGTGAGTTTAAAAATTAAACAATTTAAAAAAATATATAACACGGTACCGTTCTATCATCCCCTGACATCAATAATACAAAACACGAAATAAATAAATAAATAACTAAATCACTAGGCCTAAAGCATAAAAATAAATAACAACACAATTTAACGGTAGGGACCTAACAAATATAAACTCTAAAAAATATAACAACAAAATAAACTAATTAAACTAAATAACAATAAGTATTTAACACTAAAAGTTCTTTTTGTATTTTAAGTTTTTTTTTCTTTTACAAAAATACATATAGGTCCCCCCTGGCTGTGTTGCATACATCACTGTTCATTCAGTATTAGGCCTAGGCCAAATTAAAAGTTCCACAAACTTTTTTTTTCTTCTTTTTTCTTATATTTCTTATTATCAACCCCCAGCTCAGCCACCGGGAAAACAAGATGGAAAGCACTGACCTGAGGACAGAAGACTCCTACCCAAAGATGTAGGTGGGGCAGCAGGGTCGCCAATGGCCTCTATACATGGTCCTCAGGCCAGGCTGGCAGTGTGGATGGTCGACCATCCCCGGACGGCAGGCTGAGGGTGGAAACGTCCTGCTCAAGGACCCTGGAGTTTTGGAGTCTCTAGCCATGCATGGTCTTTAGAGCAGGCTGCGAACAATCCAATGACGGCCAACCTGACAGACCAGAGCTGGAACACGAAACGAAGGAATCCGAGCCAACGGCCACCAAAATAAGCGAATCGCCGGGCACAAGCGGTCTCAGGCAGCCCGGCAGACCACGACGAAAAAAACGAAATGTACCGGTCAAAATGACCCGGTACAAAACAAACTAAAAAATTGTAAAGGAGTTACTGTTCTGGGTGGAATGTTGGTAGGCCCTGAATTTACCTGAAATGAATCCTCAACAAGCAATGGCTCCTCAGGAGGATATACTCGAAACCAGTTTCGGGCATGCTCCAACTGTGGTACTGTAGGATCAACAGGGATAGAGTCGTCAATGCTGGTGTCATCGGAGCTGGCTGGACGCTGATGATCTGGCTGCGCAGTAGACGGCTCGTCGGTGTATAGCTAGACATCTTCTGGGTACTACAGGATCAACAGGGAGCGGGCTATCAATATCACTGTTATCAGAGATGGCTGTACGCTGAGTAGTCCTGCGACGTTTGACTCGTGCTGCGGTTTGATGACTGCGACGCTTTGGAGTGGAGGTAGCAGTTAGTACATCATATGATGTTGAAGATCGGGCGTGATAGGTTGGAGTTTTAGGCCTACAATGCTTTGATGTGGAAGGGGCAGGTTGTACAACAAAACTGCATGAAGTTGAAGGTACATCACCACAGGACGTTGAAGGCTGGCCCAAGTCGAAGAGTGGTATACGAGGTTTCTTGGCAATCTTTTTGCGGAGAACCACTTCTTCATCAGAAGATTCATAATTCAAGTCAGTAGGGACAAATTCACTTCCAGAAGAAAAATCACACAAGTCTTCAGATTCAGCTGATTCCAGACCTATATAGACATCTGATTGTCCATTGGCATTAGATAGCACTGAGTCTACTGAGTCGTCTGACTCACAAAATATCTGTCTTATTCCTGAAGAATTTAAATTCTCCATTCCACATACAAAAACTGTATAAAAAAAGTGATAAGTGCTTATTTGCTAGGCTTTGAATGTCTGTAGGCTATTGATAGTGCTAGGTTATTTTTGTAGGCTAATAGTCTAGGCTATTGGCATGGACTAAAAAAGAAATATAAAATATGCCTAGTGCATTTATAATGTTCAGTGATGAGTAAAATGTTCAAAATAGGCCTAGATATTATGTATTGATGTTAGAAGTTATAAATTGATTTGTATCTGAAGTTTGAAGAAATTACAGTATGATGAACAGAAATAAATAAAATATATTATATTTACTAGCCTACACAATTTCACAATCCACTAGAACACTCCACAACACTTCACTTTCATTATATTATAACAATAATATGAATAAAAGGTACTAATAACATGAAAACAGAACAGTAAACACTTCAACAATGGCGGGATGACGAGTAAACAAACAGATGTATTCACAAAGTGACAGCTGAGCTGAGCACATACAAAGACAAGAATGAGACCTTTTCATTGGACTAACTAATTGTCAAAATAGCATCTTACTGTTTTCCGGTAAGAATATAATTGTTCACAATTTATTCCCAAATATAATGGTATAAAATAAAATCTAATAACCTATAATTAAATAAAATATCTACAAAAATGCCAAAGTATGTTTTTTGACATCTTTCTGCTTGTAAATTGTACTTTTAGAAATAAATTCACAACAATTAAACGAATCAAGTTAGAGAAAAACTTACAATTGCACACTTGTAGTTGAAATTTTTTTCTATCCACAGGTGGGATTGGAATCATGATACCATTTTCCTACATTTCGTAGTGAATTTTCTAAAATTACGTATTTTGGTCGTCTGCCGACCTTCATCACAGTTGTCATTGAATGTTTACAACTTATGTCTTTTGTTTTATTTGTTTGTACGTAAATAATTTGAGCTTATACATGTTTTATATATGAAATAAAACCACTGGAACATCCTCTTTTGAATGGTGTGGTTAGTTTTGCAATTCGAATACGAGAACAGGTGACAAAATTGCTGCGTGCGGAGACATACACGATCGACTATAAAATAGTCGCTTGGCCATTATATGGCCGTCCGTACACATCGACTACTTAATAGTCGCTGGGCCCAGATAAGGTTAATTACGTGGGAAAAAATGGATTTGAATATGGACTTTCTGTATCCAAAATTGCCAAGCCAACGCTACTGTATACACAACCCTATAGCAGACTAAAGATAAGAATTTGATTTTCTGGTCTACAAAAATATAAAAGAAATTGACCAGTATAAAGAAACAGAGGTCGTTAATACTAAAATACTATTAAGTATTAACGACGTAAAAGTCATAAAGGAACTTATTAGTGAACAATAAATGAGACCATATCTACGGAAAAGTATTCGACAGTTATTCCACTAATTAAAAAACACGTACATTAAAAGCTAACCCTCTAGGTGTCGCACTAAAAAACCCCTTAGCGTCACACGATTTTTTGTCGTTTTGCAGAATTTTATTCAAAAATCAACAAAAAATATAAAAATTGACTTAGAGGTTACATGTAGTATATTTTCTAAAAGTACAGTAAATGTGCTATCTAATGGTGTATAGTAAAATTCTCTTACCTTATGTACATGAGATCCACTTTACGCCAAATTTGAAAAATTTGAAATTTATCTTTCTTTTGTGTTCATGACCAGGCATATAAACTTAATTATATACACAATACCAAAAATCCAAGATATACATATTGTTCACAATTTTATAAGGAAAAAGAATATGTTTAGACATATACAGTTTTTACAATTAAAATTGTCAAAAAACACAAAAACTAAAATATGTACACTAGCTAAAATCACTGTTTTTGAGCACTTATTGAGGATGCACTGTCTTCCTATTCTTTCGAGCCTTTAGGGACCTCCAAAAATGATCCAGCTTATGGAAACATTCCTTATGCACCCCACAGTTACATCCTGGGCACCAATATGTTGCCTTTCCTTTGCAAATAGGACACAATTTGTTAGATTTATTAGGAATTATTGTTATTTTGTGCGGAGTATCACCTGAAGGGCCAGCAACAGGAGCTATGTTTCTGGTATATTCCAGGGTTTCAACAATACTAATGTAATACCTTTTTCTATCAATAGGTTTGTCTGTATTTAGGGTGTATAAAATATAAGAATTGTATAGAGAAATGTCCAAGAGATTGTAAAAAATGCGTTTCCAATATTTAGTTGTCTGGCGGCTGCAAGAGAGATGGTAAACAGCTTTATCACTCACATCAACCCTGTGTATTGGTTGTATTTATCTACAAGGATTGGTTTTTTAAATTCCTTTCCTTTCTTGCTCTTGACCAGCTTATCTTTGGCATGGTATGCCGTTTTCTTGTGGTGAACTTTTTGTAGGAAACTAAAAGTACATCTTTTTGTCAAAAATAACAAGACTCTTCAGCCCCCAAAATAGCGGTTTTCAAAGATGGTGCCAAGTATTGTGAATTTTTATTTATTGTTCCTGTCAAGTAAGTATCTCTCAAGTAACTTCAAAGCTAGGGGTATTTTTGTATAAAATTGATCCGTGAAAAGATGATGTCCTTTGTCAAGGAGACCACCCTTCTTCATCATTTCTATCACACATTTCTCAACAAAAGCTGGCCCGATGTTATCTCAAACAGAGAGCTGTGGAATACTACAAATGAAGAACCTGTAGATTTGCAGATCAAAAAACGAAAGTGGCGGTGGATTGGGCACACACTACGTAAAAATCAAGATGAAGTGGAGAAACAGGCTTTGAGTTAGAATCCCCAGGGGCAGAGAAGACGAGGAAGACCTAAAATGATCTGGAGAAGAACAGTAGACGAAGAAATAAAAGCCGCAGGGAAAAGCTGGAGAGAAGTGAGAGCCTTGGCTGCAAACAGAGGCCCTATGCTCCGTGCAGGAGTGAAAGGAAATAATAATAATAATAATAAAGACTGAAATAGGACATAAATTAATATTTATTTTGAATATTAAAAAAATAAATAATAGTAAAAAATATATTTTTTTAAATTACAAATTCAAGAACAACTAAAAAAAACACACTACAAAACGTATTAAATTACATGTACCATGGATAAAGTGGTTTAGACTCTCAATTATAGTAAACAATGTAGTTACAAATAATGAATGTAACTTAATTCCTCTTATTGATGCATCCGTTCAACAACAAAAGACTACGGTTTCTATGTTTGATTAATAATATGGATTCTGTTGTTACCGATTTATTATTTTTTTAAACACTTCAAAATATAAAAAATATTTAAATAAGAAGCTGTAAAGAAAATTATATTGGGATTTATAAAACTATTAATCAGCTAAAATTGTTTCTTGTTGAAATTACTTTTTGCTTTTTACGTAACAGTTTTGAATAAACACTTTAATCTTCAACCATGATTTATTTTTTAAAACATCCGGATGCAGTAAGATGAGTTTTTCACACTCTTTTCTTTTTGGTGGTTGACTTTTTTTAATGTGTTCCTTAAAATAAATAAGAACTATTTTTTTTTTTTTTGATTTTCCGTCTAGGGAACTAGCAATCTTTTTTTAGAGGGTTTCTTCTGTCTAATTTCCTGAACATCTTTAACTGTATGTTTGTTTATGGTATCAGTTAAAAAGTCAAAGTTGTCGTCTGCGTCTTCATCACTTTGAATATCATCCGTGGCTGAGATTAGATCCTCTTCCATATAAATGTTCATCTGACTTAAACTTTTACCTTTAAATTTGGCAGCTGAACCATCTTCCATCGCCAGCAACAATTTGCTAAGTTTTGCTGTCTGATAAACATCGTTTGGAAGTCGATAAACTTCTCTGTGTGTATTTTCATTATGACCCATGAACATCGTCAGTTGTTCAATGTCATTGGGGGCTCATATTGAAAATTTGAGTATTGGTAGCCAGGTGCATTCTCAGTTTAGTAGATGTTAAAGCTTTCGGGTTTTTTACCCCACTTGCCTTAGCATGTTTTTCAAGAACTTTATAGCCTACGAGAGAAGTTTTCAGTTCAGGAAGACCGAATAAATATATATTTTCTGTATCTTTAAACATGTGTGGCCTCGTTTTTAAAATGATATCAATATGTTTCATTACATCGGGAGCAAAGAGTACAGGCACTCCACGGCCTCTTTTACCTCTTATAACAACTCTTTTGAATGTGTTCAACAATTCTTTTTCACTTGTGCTAATAGCATCAGTGAACTCTTCATAACAGGACTGATCATTTATTTTTATGAAAGTTTCAAGAGGTAACCGTTGAAGTTCTCCTGGTCTACGGCGATTAAGAACGAGAACTCGACAATAGACTGTTTCCAATAGTACTTTGTAGGATTTAGTGTCTGTTGGGTTTGCTAATAGTTTATTGGCTGCTTTTCACTAGTTTGGGTTAGATACTCCTTAAATAATTTTAAGTCACTTGCAAGAGGGATTATTGTTACTTTATTCCATTTTTTTCATATTTAGATCTGAAACTGCTTCACCTGAAACATCATATTGCCAGTTACACTTGATCAATTCAATCATGGTTTTAAATGCTTGTATAATATCCGACGAGGACTGGCTGTTTTGAACAAATTTCTTTTTGAGTATTTCAGTTATTGCAATTCCACAACAATCTTTGAGAGATTTTGCAATATTCATTGCCAGAGTTGGTGCTCTAAAAGTTTCTTTTTCCTCGTCGTACCTAGTAATATTTTTTGTTCCTTGAACTATAGTGTCATAGTTTTCAGGCTTTAATGCTTCAAAAAGATTTTTATAGTCGGGTTTATTTGTTTTACGTCTCCTACTACTCTTGCCAACTCTCGCATAGTTACAGACGTAGTGTTTACAAAATGCTTTTGTTTGTGTGTTTTAAGTATTTACTTCCAAAAGCACATATAAGTGGATCTTGTTTGGCACATAAAGATACATCATCAGGTTTCATATGTGGGAATACTTTATCTCTCAAATGGCTGTCCACTTTTAGACTATTAATAAGTAAAGGTTTGTGAGTCTGCTAGAGTAGTTTTAGCTTTGGTGTTGTTTAGCTTGTTTAGCACTTTACTTTATGTCGCCATAAATGTTTTCTTGAGTAATACCCTAAGCAATTAGGGCAAGGTAAGTGGGTAGTATTGTCAAAAATTGGCTTCCTTACTGGCTTTTGGCAACCAAGCTGTTGATTTTGGATGAAGTTACCTCGCTTCCGTATTGATGCTATTAAATCTTTTCTTTCTGATGATTTAGGTGGTAGAGAAACTATTTTTTGAACTTCCATTTCAATAGAATGTGTTGAGATTATATGGCAAGCAAAGTTTAGAACTGATTCTCACACAAATAGCAAATGTCTCTCTTCCTTACTCTCTTTCCAGGAGCGTTTTGCATAGTAATAGTATTTGGATTGTTGTTTTGAACTTCAAAGTCTGCAGAAAGGACATTGCCAGATATTTCATTACGATTACGCTCTCTTGCTGGTCGTGATCTAATTCCAAATCTAATTCATTATCACTTATATCTTTGTTGATTTCAGATATATCAGAAATGTCGGGAACGTATTCAGAATCTTTTTCTGAATCGTACATACTTGAAGGAGAGGATAGGGAAGTGCTCTCCTCCGTAATAATGACGTCACAATTCAAGGTTGAATACATAGGTATATCACTAAAATTTGATTTCCCAGTTGAATGACAAGGACTCTTTTCTACTGTTAAATTGGTATATTTACTAAGACTAAACAAAATAGTATACTTAGTGTTGCTATCAAAGAGACAATTTTCTGAGGACAACACTATGGGCGAGTCCTATAACACTGATTTGCAGTAAGGAATTATGTTTTGTTTTAGAATACTAAAAACTTTGAGATTATTCACACAATCAGAACAATCAGCTCAAGTGACCTGGTGATCAAGTCAGTACTTGTAAACATCTAATCAGTAAGGCCTGCAAACCACTTTGTCCATTGATCCAAGTTATTGTTTACAGCAGTCATGTCTCTGCGAATCAATTGTTTGTATTACAGCTGTAACAGTCATGATTTTAGGAGTCCATTGTTATGACTGTTATATCAATCATGCCACTTGGCGAAAATTTATAAAATTAGACATGTTCATTAATATGATAGAATGAGTCTAGATGCTAGGAATGTAGGCCGTAGAACAACAGTCTCTCCCATCACTTATCGTAGGTAACAGCTGAGGAAGTGCAAACACATTCAGCTGACGCCAACTTAACCCTTTCAGCCCTAGGCAGTGAAATATTTTAAATTAAACAATTATCTCTTTTGATTTTTGTTGTAATAGGTCTAATTTGCTTAAAATATTTTTTTTAGATTTTTAAAATTTTAGTAATACAGTATTAATTTTTTTATTGGTACTTCTGAGTACCGACAGGTCTTTACTGGTCTTTGTACCCCCAGATACACAGGTACTCTAAAGTACCATCAGGTGTTTACACTATGGACACAAATTTGCCCTAAAACATGAGCTATGTGAACAAAAAAGAGTCTAATAAAACAATGTTGGCAGAATAAAACAAATATTTATTAGAGTAAACTAATGTTAAAAAACACTAGTAATAACAAGTTGACTAAAAAAAGAAAAAAATGTGTAGTTATTATTACAGACAAAAATATAGCTAATCAGTAAACAACTTGAATTTATTCTATACCATGGTATTCTGAAAAGCAATTTTTCTTCTCATTCATACAAAGAAAAACATTGCAATGAGAACATTTTGAGTGGGGCCTGGACTGAATTTTTTTTTACTGCAGACTTCGCACCTCCCACGAGATTCCACAAAAGTTGGCCAGTGAATCCCTCTGTTGCTCTCGCTGACATCTTTAGGAACAGAGAGAGAAGTTCTGCTTCCTCCTCTTTTTGTCTGGCTGATTGCACGGAGAACTGATCAAAGATCTCTTCTTTGACGTACTATTGTTTTTCAGTGAGATCAACCCTTGGGACACATTTCGGCGGAATTCCAAGACGGATTTTCTCAAATAGTTGGAAGTAAATGACATAAGCGTTTACAAATGTTATGTCCATAAACCCCCAGAAAAGCCTGTGCCACTATTTCCTTGACTTCCTATCCACAGGGTAAAGAGATCTGAGGTGATCCGCCTTATCCACACCACCCATGAATGTGTTGTAATCCTTTACAACTTTTGGACAAGAATAGGTTTTGGTCGTGCCATCGGATTGTTTCCTTTTTATAGTTGTTTATTCTACACTATGGTAATTAGAAATAAAAAAACCGACTTATTGTCCATCCACTTGAAACATCGTATATCAAGGCTGGAAATCCTGTAGCCACTCTCACCCCTTTCTACTGATTCAATACTGATTCAACTACACCTGAAAACAAACAAAGCATAATTAGTTTAGTCTAGTATAGTGTATTGTTAGAAAAACAATAGTATACATACTTTACTTTGCACTCGTACTACCCTAATAAGCTTGCAAAACAAATAGATAAGCCTAGACTTTGTTACACATAATGGTAGGCTAGTTGATAACCCAAAAGATAATATTTATTACGCTATATAAACTAGATGTTATAGCCTACATTTTGGTTAGGTTAGAATAATTCCTCTAAATATAGTGGCCCCCCTATAATAACTAAATAACTAACTAAAATATAAGTAACGTTCATATTCTTGAATGTACAAAAATGAGCTCTTACCTTCACTTTTATTGTACGGTGTGTCCGGTATGTGTGTTTCTTTCTTCTTCCATGCTCTAGCACGCTCTTCAACTACCCTTTTAGAAAGTTTTTTTTTCATCAGCCCCCTTCTCCTTACCAGTTCTGGATTTACTGCCCTTTCTTTTCAAATTCTTATCTGGCAAATGGTCCTTTTTGTGTACAGGCCCAATCTGTTTATTACTACTCTTTGACTTGCTAGGGCCAGGTAGATTATCATTTTCTACATCAAAGGGTTTGCTTGAACTTAGTTCCCTAACAAGAATTTCATCAGGTTTACTTCTTACTCTATGATCATTATTGTTAGGCCTAGGCTCATCATCTTGAGGCTCAATCACTGCTTTATCATTTACGGCTTCATTACTATGTTCCTCAGTATCAGGCAATATATTGTTTTCATTCTGGATGTCCAATAAAGTATTAAAAGTTTTGTCAAAGTTATTATCTATTATCTTGTCAATTGAAGTATATGTACTAACCTCCAAATCACTATCATCATCATCACTAACATCAGAGCTAGCCAAAGCATCTGGTATTTCTTCACATAAAATATCATGTACTTCTTTTGTTGATAATTTAAACATTTTCTAAAACACTTAACTACCTATGCCACACTTAATTATCACTCAACTACTCTAAAATACTAAAAACAACACATAAATTCACAATTTTCAATATTTCCTGAATAACAACAAACATACACACTGTTCAACCACCTGAGGAGCAGACAGCACTGTGAACACCTGTCGGTACTACAAAGTACCACTCATATTTTGTTTCACATAACCATAGCAACAATTATTTGGAGTAAAACAAAATATTATTAGGCATCCTAGATATATGATAAAGATATTTATCATAAATTAAATACATTGTCTAATGTAATAGTAGATTTAAAAAAATGTGTATGTGAACAATATTTTGTCAATGGTTTCACTTGACATTGGTCTAGTTAGTGCTGCTTCCTGGTGAGAGTTTTATAAATCTGGAACAATAGAAGTGTTTCTGTTGAATACAGCTGGTACTCCGAGGTAGGGCTGGGGACAACTGCCACATTTTCACAACAGTTGTGAGTGGAACGGTTGAGCTGTGACAATGGTTGCAAACAACCGTTGTCAAACAACCGTTGTCGACTTTGTGGAAATTGCTTTTTAATGTAAAACAAACCGTGCAGAGACTGTTATCGTTGTCTAATAGACATCAATGTAGTTGTGTATAGGTCCCAATTCTTAAACTGCGTATAATGGCAGTTTCCTAGGCAGGTTTCGTTGTTTAAAAGTACGACACAATAATAGTTAAGCATTTAATGTATATTTTAAAGGTACGGGTAATAAAATAATCAACTACGGTATATTTTTAAAACACATAAATTTATTCAAATTTAATTAAAGTAAAAAATACTGTGCAGAAAAACAGACACAGCTGCGAGATTAAAGTAAATTGCAAAAATAAACTAAATAATACTCTGCTAAGGTATAGAAATTACTTAGATCATTCTATTTACAAATCAATTATAGCTAAACTACCTACTAACTAACTAGGGGACTACTTACAAACTACTTTTTACAACAAGTAAACATTGGGAAAAATATTTTTAACTGTGAAAAAAATCTACCAAATATTTTAAAACTATATTATTTTCTTAAAACATTCTCTCTCAATTTAAATAACAATAAAATCAAAACAAACAAAAATGTATTTATTACACAGAAAAAATTTCAACTGTAGAACAATGATAAACTAAAATAATAACTCTGCTAAGGTATACAAATATTATTTATATCATTGTATTTACAAATCAATTGCTAAACTAATTATAACTACTTTTTACAGTAAGAAAACACTGGAAAATATATAATATTCAAAATTCAACACGTGCATATTAAAAAGGGACAGATTAGTTGAGTAGGCTATACATGTAAACAGTTTTCACGTATTTGAACAGTATTTTATCATTGGCGTTCAAAAAAATAAGTTGACTAACTTTGGATGGTTTTAAACTTGTACGCCGATCATTAATTAATTGGCCAGTTTTTGAAAATATGCGTTCACATGGCACTGAAGTAGCTACCATATTACAATGAACTTTTACTAATTTTGAGAGTAATGGATAGGTAAATTGATTGGCAGCCCACCATTTAAGTGGATCTTCTCTTCTGTCAATAGGCCTTTCGTCTAAATAACGATTCACTTCCACAATAGCACTGGAAAGAGCTGTTCCAGAGGGTTCTGCCTTGCGTATTAGAATGTCAAAAAATGCCGTCACAGACAAATCAGCGTCTTCATCGTCATCTGGCCTGTTTAAATAAATTATTTAAATTACAATACAATTTTAAAATTGTATTAAAAATTAAAATAATTCAATTTAAAAATAATGTTAACATTTAAAATAATAAAAATTATAAACTATTTAAATGTAACAATATTAAACTGTAATTATGTTACTTACTGTCCTGTTGATTGTGGCTCCTCAATAGCTTGGGCCCTTGATATAGACCTTTCATGGTTGCTGATGGCTGTTGCCAGTTTATTTACATGCTCCTTGATCCTTGTTTTGGCCGATTCATTTGTAAAAGGTAAGAGCTTGAATCGTGGGTCCAAAAATGAACAAGTTGCAACTCTATTGCTGAATTCCAAGTTTGGAAAGCGATTCAATATCCCTGCCTGGAATAATAGCAAATAAAAATTGTAGCTATATGTTACATAAAATAAAGTTTATTTTTTATGCTCAACAGTAAAAAAAATGCTGAGCTTCAATTTTTTTATAATTTATATTTAAACTTTGATAAGTGTTACTGGAGCTCAGTGAAGTTAATTAATAGTAAAAGGCTTAAATGTATTTTGAAATGTCGTTTAATATTGCAATAGTTTTAGTAGTGTTTACAAGCTTTGATTAATGAACACTGTAGGCTAGGAGTTTAGTTTTAATTACCTGAAGATTTTGAGCGAATTCAATTGCTGTTCTATGAAGAGGTTTTTTTGTAATTTCTGATTCACATCAGTCAATCCAGCCGTCAAGAAAATGATGTGGCTCCCACTGACATATTTTTTGCCACTTAACTTGCGTGTCACTTCTTCGCATGGCTTCAATACCTTGCACAGGTCTGAACAAATCTTCCACTCATCTACAGTTAGTTGAGTAATGTCCTTGTCTGTAAGGGCAAGTGTTGATCGTATTGCATCCTGCAAATCATTTACTCTTGCTAGCATATAGTAAGTGGAATTCCACCTGGTAGCTACATCCAAGATTAATCGTTTAGGAGTTTTTACACCAGAATCCTTTTGATATTTGATCAGTTTCTCCAAATCCTGGTTACTTCTTTTGAAATGTTTCACTATAGATTTTACCTTCTTAATAACTGTTTGGATACTGATGGTTTTTTCAATCGCATCAGTGACAACAAGATTTAAGGTATGCGCATAACACCCAAAATGCTTCAGCTTGAGATTGTTGGTAATAGCACTTTTGATGTTTTGGGCATTGTCAGAAACAATAATTGAGACATTTTCCAACGAAACGTCAAAATTTATTAGAATGTCTATTATTTTTTAAGCCAATGCGAGACTTGTGTGTGTCCCTTCCCAGTAGACAACAATAAAGAAGGACCGATTCAAAACTGAAGTCGTTTGTGATAAAATGTGTGGTCAGAGCCAAGTAACTTTCTTGAGCCGAAGAAGACCAACAATCAGTGGTCAAACAAAATCGATCTGCATTTTTAAGCTGTATTTTTACAGCTGTCTTACACTCTTCAAACGCCGCAGGAACCAAAGTGTTTGAAATTGTCTTCCTATCTGGCAGTGAATAAGTCGGATTTAGCACTGAAACAAATGACTTAAATCCAGTGTCTTCAACAACAGTGAAGGGTTGATAATCATTTGTAAAAAGGCGTAGAAGTGATCTGTCAATCTTCCTTTTTTTGCCAGCATTGACCTTTTTTGTTAGATAGTTACCCATGCTGGTTTGTACAATGGGTACACTGCTAACCCCAGGCCTAATTTAATTAGATGGCACATCTATTGATGTGTTGGAAGTGATGGATGTACTACTAGTTGACGGATGTAACATTACAGATGAACTATTTTCTGCTTCGTCTGGTGGAATTACATGAGTCGTTGTATTGGGAGTGGTTTTTCTGATATAGGATGTGGGGTGATTGTGATCAGATGTAGGACGTCGGACAGTATTTAATTGATTTAAGTCCACTGTTGGGTGTTTCTTTTGTATGTGACCTTTAAGGTTTGAAGTAGTTGATTTGTAAGACATGGTAAGTCCACACAAATCACACTTTGCAATCTTTTTTGTATGATCTACAATATTAAAAAAGTTCCACATCACACTGTGAAGTTTAGGGCATTTGTTGCTCATGCTCATTTCATTTTGATTAGAAACAAACAACAAGACGCAGGACTTATTAATATTACTATAACTAACTTCTATAACTAATATTACTTACTTATTTACAAAAAATACAAATTTAATAACACGCAACATAAATAAATAAAGCTTATATAACCTCACAGAATAACAGACAACAGTCAACAACACAACTGGCAACAGGTGACTGAGGGTGTACTGGTAGGTCACTGCAGTGATGCCAGATTTTAAAAAGGCAGTATCGTACCATCCTTCCTAAATTATCGTACTTTAGGAATGAAATATCGTACTGTTTGTGTTTTAGTTTTAAAGTGTTAAGAGTTATATGTTTTGGTTAGGTAAAACCACAAAAAGCATATAAAAAATATTTTATATAGCGACAGGTCTATTCACAGTAAACAATAAATAAATAAGAAAAAACTTTGAAATATGTAACTTCACAGTATTAGTAATGTGTGTAACCATTAGTACCCATTCAGCATTATTAATCAACCTCGAAAATTTACGGAATTTCTAGCCTTTTTTCCAAACATTATTTTAAAATTCACAACAAATCAAATAAATAATATATTATAATATGAAATACTGTATTATTCATGCTTTTAAAATTTTAGTAGCATAACAAAGTACAACATGAGAGAAAAATTCACTTACCATAGTTTAATGGTATAAAGTTGCGAACGTACAAATCTTGAAGTAGGAACAAAAAATTCTCAGTTTTATAAAATATCACATTTTTAGTAAAATAATATTAACATAGTCATTTAGTTCTGTACTTTACTTGAAAAAGAACGTGGTTATTCTTGAAAAATTATGTCATCGTCTTCATCAATTATTTCTATAGACGATGTTCCAGGTTGTGGATCCAGTTCATCATATTTGTACAGTGTAGCAGAGGTCATCTTCTGAAGCATTTCTTTTGATGGGGAAAATAGGGTACAGTCTCCACAGTCTTTTACACATTCATTTGCTAACAGGATGCTATTTACACTACTAGTAATAAGTTTATTACGCGATTTTGTTTTTATGTTGTTTACTCGACTAAAAACTCTTTCACATTAAGCGTTGGAGTGAAGAAGAGATAATGTTTCTAATGCGAATTTTGGGAGAACAGTAAATTCTTTATCTCCTAATACGTTTTTGTATTCCATCAACTGAAACCAAAAAATATCATTTTGCTTTAGTTCAACAATTTCTTTAGGTAGATGGTTCTTGAAAGAAGGAAGTTTTCTCCATTCATCGTCCATGACTTGGTGAATGGTGGGATCAGATGCTATGCGGGGAAGCGAAAGTATTAGAGGTAGAAGGCTTGGATGATCTTTTCTAAATTCAGATGAAAGTGCTAGTTGTTGGTTAAGGGCTGGCATATTTGATAAAGAAGGATCCTTAAAGTCAAATCTTTTCTGGAGTTCTTGCACACTACGAATGAAAAATCTCCTGCAGTTGTCAATTAAATCACTAACCTTACGTTTTTCCGAATAAATGTCTTTAGTTTGTAAAGCACGCAAAATGTCAACACCTAGATACATTTCATTGTTTGTCAACCAAAAACTTGTATTGTCATATTCAATTACACAATCAGAATCAATAGTTTTCATGACATAGTCTCTTTTCAAAAAACACAACAACATCTCTATGTACACCTCTTTCATTTTAGTGTGAAGACTTGCAACAACAACTTTCTCATTTTGAAAATATTCGTTTAAAAGGGTAAACTTTGGCAAAGTCCAGTTAAGAAATTGAAGATACATTTAAAAAAAGGATCATGTTGCAAATCTGCTGAGCATGAACAGATTTCTCAGTTACAAGCATGTCTATGAAAAACAATTTAAGAGCATCCCATTGTTCTAAAACACGGTTTACAGCTGTTATTACAGATAGCCACCATGTCTGTGACGGATGCATAAGTTTGTGAACATCAATTTCTAAAAACTTTTGAAAATGTTCAAATAGTGCCATTCTTTTTGAACTACCATGAATAAAATTAAAAACTCCCCTTACAAGATCCTTAAGTTCACTTGGGAGCTCCTTGCAAGCTTCACTTGCACATAAATGAAGCGAATGGCAAACACACTTAAGAATGGTTATTCCCGGAAAGTCATCCTTTAATCGACTAGCTACAAAGTTGTTCTCACCCATCATTGTGTTGCAACCATCAGAACCGAATCCAATCAGATTGTGTTTAGGAATATCATAGTTAGTAAAAATACTCATGAGTACAGAATATAAGTTTTCAGCTGTTGCGCCTTTATTTACAACTGAAGGATTATTGAAAACATTGATTAGTTCGAAAAATTTACTCACAATCCTCCCTTGAGGTTTAGAAAAAACCTAACAACTATACACATTGACTTAACACTACTTATATCAGTCGACTCATCAATTAAAATAGAAAATTTTGAGTCTTTTAAGTTTTCAACTAACACTTCTTTAAATGTTTGCCCTATAACTTTCTTTACCACAGCACTGCATTCAGTTCTTTTTAAAGTAAACTCCTTAGCAATATTCGAATCATCAAAGCTACTTTTAATAACTTCTACTAAGTGATCTGCTGTTTTAAATGAAATGTTATGCTCAGCGAAAAAACCAGTAAGCTTAATTTCAGCAATTTGTGTTTTTAAATTGATTGGAGTGCTTTTTGTAAATCCTAAAGATGTAATTTTGGGTTGCTGACTTAATACCGAAGCAATAAGCTTCTGATGCTCAACACCCTTTCCATGGTTTTTTAATACTGTAATCTCTGTTGTCATTGATACATTGCAAATACGACAACGAGCTTTTAACGCAGAACTTTTTTCTGGCTCAATCCATTTCATAAAACGTTCATCTTTTTCCCATTGCGGTCTATACTTCTGTTCTTTATGTTTTGATTGAGTAGATAATAAAAGTTTCTTACTTGATGAAGGTCCTTCTTCTTCTGAGCTCATGTTAGTGGTAAAAATAAAATAATAAAATAAATAAATAAAATTATTACATATCACACACAAAATAAGACATAGACTATCTAATTAGATATATATCACCTATGAAACACAGTTTACTTATTAATTAAGAAAGTGTAAAAAAATAAAATTAAAAAATTAACTGTTGTATTTGTTGTACAAAAAAACACTCACTAAAACGATAAAAATCACCACCATGTTAATTCGATACGTTACTATTGAACTCTTACTAAAGACTGGTGTACTTGCATTTGGTGATCCCTTGTCATTCTGTTTATCAATTGAATGACAAATAACAGCATAAACAAAAACAGTTATCAGAGGAAAGGGGACTTGATGTTTAGGTGTAGCGATAAGAAGATAAGCAAAGAATTTAAGGAACAATGTTTTTCTTTCTGTTTGGTTGGCCTTTCATTGTTGGGCAAAATATTGAGAATTATTATTTTAGATTAATAGTAAAAATCAAATATACCAACATTTAATTTTTAAAGCATTTAATAGTCAAAATTATCGTACTTTTTAGGTACGATAGTGACTTGCTATCGTATATCGTACCAGCCAGTGAAATTATTGTACAAGTACGATAACTATCGTACGTCTGGCAACACTGGGTAGGTGGCTAGGCAGGACAGATCTACTCAACTAGGTCGTTGTCACTCGTTGTCGTTGTCGTCGTCGCCAGGTTTACATTAGTCGAGTTAAAAAGGCGAGTAGTCAGGCGAGCTACATAGGGCGAGTGTGCGGTCAAGTTCTACTCGCTCTGTTTTAGAACAGCTAGTTCACACAGAAGATCAAAATCAACCCAGTTTTGGGCGAGTTGTCAGTTGGAAAATGGCCGGTGATGACAACACAAGGTACACGCTCAGTCGTTGTCTCTTGCTCGACTGTTCAGTGTTCACACAGGGTGAGTGGCTATACGAGTAGAGAAGGTGGATTGGTGGGAGTAAGGCGAGTACTGGAGCTCGGCCTAGTGGCTGTCTCCTCGGGACAGCCACTCGACTCGACCTCCAGCTGACCCGACAGTTCCACTCGCCCATCACTCGACTCGCCCATTTGTCTACACTGGTCAAGTAGACGGGCGAGTACTAACTCGCCTCTACCACTCGACCTCTAACTTGACTAATGTAAACTAGGCTTTACAGTACTCGGTTGGCGCCTTGGAGGCTAGACAGTTGTGCACAACTGCTAAATCACGCAACGGTTGCGTTCAACTGCAGTTGTGGTCCGGCAACGGTTGTGTAGTAACCGTTCCGTTGTTTTCGCCCCACCTCTAGCCGTCGTTCGACTTGTTCTAGGGATGGCCTTAGTTGATGTTTGCTCGGAACCTGTTGCATCCGCATCAGTTACCACTCCGCATCAGTTTAATTAACATTTTAATTAACGCATCAGTTTAATTAACTGATGCGGTTGCAGCAGTTAGGTAAAAGTGCTGCAACCAAATAGAAACAATATCGGTTGTTTGTTTCAGTTGCATCTAGATCAAACATTATTCTTCCTACTAATGCTATGGACAAAGTGCTGCAGCTAAATGGAAACAATGGTTGTTTTGGTTGAATCTTGCATCTGAATTAACTATTAATTCGTTCCTACTGTGATTTTACAAAACCCTAAGTCAGGTCACATTTGTTATATTTAATGATTGTCATTTTCATTATTTATTTAGGATTGATTCATGATACACATATTACTATGAAAGATTTATTTTGATATGTTACTTATACAAACATTTAGCCTTCCAATTAGAAATGAAATAATTTTTTATGTATAATGAAAAATAAACAATGAATGATTTAATGAATAACTAATTTGGAATTAACATTTAAAAATACAATTTGTCTCACTTTATGTGGTTTTAATCTTGTTTTCCGGTCATTTATAATTAACCCAGTCTTTGAAAAACCCCGTTCACAGGCTACAGATATTGCCACCATTGAAAAATAATTTTTAACCAAATTTGCCAAATTTGAATAAAGATGGCTATTGTTCCTCCACCACTGTAGTGGGTCTTCATCTCTTGGTATAATATTTTCCTCGAGATATCTAAAAAGAGACAATTTAAAATAGAAAAATAAAGTTAATTAAAAAACAATGATCATATTTAGTAGGGCTATACAAAAAGTATGTTTTTTAAAGATCCATTACTATAAATAAATACTTTATTGATAACATTTGATGTATAAATAATAAGATATCATATCAAATAAAACGTATAAAGTTAAAATTAACATGTAAACATTATAAAAAACAGTAGTAATATAGCGCAATTAAAAAAAATAAATTTTGTCTTCCAAATATAAGATTAACTTTAACCTGTTTTGAAAAAAGGTAACTTTCCCAAGTGTGATTATTATTAGTCATGACTTATTCTTTTGTCGCCCTTTAGTTTAATATTAACTATTGAATGATATACTGTAGATAATTTGAGCAAATAATCGAAATAAGTTATAAACAATTATTACACTTTACTTACCTGTCAATTTCAATAATCGTTCTGGAAGTAGTGTTTCTTTTTGGCCCCTTTTTCACAGTACTCTCAAATAGCGCCCATACTGTTAGTTCATTTTTTATTTCAGAGTTGCCCTTTGCTTTTCTGGTGGTGAGTCATCTTTGGCGTAATACTTATCATTTTTTGTCAAGTCTAGACTACGCTCCAGCCCGGCACGCGTCGCGAATTTTTAGTTAATGTCAACGTTTTTAAGTGTTTTGTTATGTGTTCGTATATTCGTAGTGTCCGTATTCGTTATGTGTTCGTGACGACCTTCATATGAAGTGATCACATTTTATTACATCCTTGTACGGCCTGAAGATGACTCTCATGATGAGTTGAAACCGGTTGCAGAAGCAACGACTTGGATTACTTGAATGCAGGTATATAAACCACTTTAAGTATCATTTTTTGCTAACAATTCCTGTATGTGTTTTTTTAAAGTACTTTTAGCTGAATCTGAAGTGACAGCATAAAGCTTAAACCTTGGATCTAAGAAAGCACATATGCCAACAGTTTTACTAAATTCAATATTTTTCATTCTTGTTGAAAGTCCTTCATTGAGTGCTAATACAACTGCATTAACATTATTATCGAAAGGTTTGTTTTTCAGCACAGCACATACATTAAGTAATCCTGCAGTGAGCACAATTATTTGACTGCCTGAAACAAACCCTTCGCCACTCATTTTTCTTGTTACAGTTTCAAAATAGGTTAACACCTCAACCATTTCAGCACAATTTTTCCACTCTGAAGTGTTTAAATTTAAGTCAGTTCTTTCGCTTAATGCCAGCGATGTTTTAACGGCATCCTGAAGTTTTGTCAACCGTTCGAGCAGGGCCGTAACGTTAACTTAGGGGGCCCCGGGGCAAGACTGGCTGGCGGGGCCCCCCCTAATACCTTACTCGCGCGCACACGAGCGTCAATATTCATTATAATTCTATAACAATATAGGTATGCTTTTATTTCCTTTACCATTTTTCATATAAATGGTGTTTAATAATCTGCCTAATCATTCTGTACCTATTAATAACTAACTAATTTTAAAAATAATTTTATGAAGGTTAAAAAAACATTTTTGAAAGTTTTATAATTACTCATTTACTTTTTTAATACTATACAAAATAAGATTATTACACTTTTCAAAAGATAAAAATTGATTTTTTAACAGATTAAAAAAAGATTCCAAAATTACAAAATTATAAACTTGGTTTAATTACTTTAAAATTATTTGATTACTGGAACATTTGTTTCCTTCTATGAGCCTTCAAGCAGGCAAAGTCATCAATAACTTTATCAAAATAAATTTTTTGAGCTCTGTCATTTTCGATTGAGAGTAGTGTCAAACTACTTAGTCTTTCTTGTGCCATTGTACTTCTAAGATAGTTTTTTATTAATTTAAGTTTAGAAAAAGATCGTTCAGCTTTGGCAACTGTTACAGGCACTGTTAAGTACATAATGCACGCTGTGCACACATCAGGATAAGTCGAAGAAAGCGAACTATGCTCATCAATCAAAAGTTCCGCAAATTCTTTTACAGTTTTCAGTTTCACAAGCTTCTTTTGGAATGTCTGTTTAACACTACACAACTGAGAAGGGAAACTGTGAGAAACATCATTTGAAAACTTGTTAACAAATTCACTGGCTTTCTTGTGAATTTCATCTTCTGGAGCATTTGCCAAATAGTCTGGTTGAATCACTTGGTAGGTATCCAAAACTGATTGCATTCCTTGGAAGCGGTGGTCTAACTGGGTGAAGAGAGTGTCATTCATGGGGTTGAATACTGTCACTCTGAAGCAAGATTCTGGATCAACTAGCCGTTCATCTTGACATAGTTCATCAAAATGTTTTTTGGCTTTTTTAACTCTTCCTTCTTTGAAGTTCTGAGTTATGCCCCAAACCTTACAAATATTTATCGCTTTTGCCAAGAATCCTTCAAAATTCCCTCGCATCTCTGTCACCTTTAGCAATGCCTCTCCCAGAAGCTCGTTTGCTGATGAGAGGTCCAAAGTTTCGGATTGTAGGGCCTTGGATACGATGTTCAGTGCACCGAGAACCTCACACTGCACGACTAAAAGCAAAACGAATTCAAAGGTTTCAAGTTTGTTCTTTAACTGTTGTGCCTCGTTTCTCTCTTTGCTTATTTTTGACGTCAAAACAATGCGAGTGAGGCTTCTTATCACATCACCAAACCTCTGTTTTAACGCATAAACTGCATCGTGCCTGCCAGCCCATCGCGTTGGATTCAAAGATTTCAGCGTTACGTTTGCAATGCTTTGCTGGTTTTCACTGTCGTACATTGATTTTAGATCTTCCCATCAGACGATGCTGTGCCCGAAGAAATTGTAAACGTTTTGGACGGTTTCAAAAAACTGACTGACAACCCTGTTTCCTTCTACAGCATCTTTTAACACAAGATTAAGGTTATGAGCGGCACAGTGCACAAAGTATGCGTGAGGAGATTTTTCTTTGATGCGCTGTTGAACACCATTGTACACACCACTCATCACAGCAGCTCCGTCGTAGCCCTGTCCACGACATTTGGATGGGTCTAAATGTTTTTCAGCCATAGATTTAAATATTTCATTTGCAAGGCCATGCGCCGATTGATCTTTTACCTGTTTAAAAGATAAAAAAGACTCACAAACTTTAATTTCAACAGGTTTACCATCTTCATCATTTAATATTTTTACATATCTATAGACTTCACTCAACTGATCCACTTTAGAGATATCCTGAGTGGTATCAAAAATCAATGAAAAAAACAAGGCACTTTTTAAATCACTTATTATATCATTTTTAACGTGTTGTGCTAACAGATTGATTAGTTCATTTTGGATTTGAGGACTTAAGTACTTCACTGTTCCTCCTGGACGCTGAAGTAGCTCTTCCAAAACTGGGTCGTATTTTGACAGCAACTGAACAATTGACAAAAAGTTGCCTTTGTTGGTAAATTCCATCTTCTCACAAGACCCTCGAAAAGCAAGGTTGCATGTTGCAAGAGTTAGAGTAACATTTAAGATTCTTTCAAGAACCCGCCGCCAAAAGCTCCTTTCACTCTCAAAATCTTTTTGAATTACTTCCTCCAAAGTACCATGTTTTCACCACTGTTCATAAATTACACAAGAGTTTGCATGGTTTCTAGACGCTTCATGAGATACTATACGTTCTGAAAGATGCTTCCAGTCTCGAACACCAGTGGTTGAAAAGAGTGATAAATTACACTGGTCTTGCGCTTTAGGTATATCCGAACAAAACAACCAACAGGGTAGGCAGTAAACACAATCACTATTTTTAGAGTAACCTAGCCAGTTTCGTTTTAATTTTAACCCAGCCTTATTATTAATGTAATAATAAGTGTTTGAAAAAGATCAACCTCGTTTCGTGTCTTGATTTTTTGGAAGATTGGGGAATGAATCATAAACTATGTCGATGGATACATTTTCTTCATCTTTAGATACATCTTCCTCAGCAATTTTTTCCTGTAAACATTCTGCCGTTCCTGAAGCGCTCGCCTGGGGTGAAGTGTAGACACTGCCGACAAGATCGTCATTTTCGACCGTTTCTAATGTATGATTGTCTTTTTTTTCATCGCACTTCTCAAAATTATCTTCAGACTCATCCTTTTTATCAGTTACTTCATGTTGTATGTCCATAGAATCTAAAATTAAAATAATTTATTTTAGGTCATAATTATAAAGGTGATTGACAATTTTTATTATGAAAATCGAAACTTAAAAACTGAACATATTGGAATTCATTATCAATTTCGTCCGTTTGTTGGTATAAGGAATTCATAATTTTTGTAGATTGTAATATAGTAATCAATAATAGGAGACCTTCTGTTTTGTGAAACTAATCGTCAATAAGGGAAATTATTGACGATGGCCCCTTATCAGATTACTAATCAGACACACATGTGTCTATGTTTGGCATAGACAACAAACTTGTTTATTCGTTATCACCACGTAAGAGCTGTCTGCATAGGCGCCACTGCCCCCAGGATCAGCTATGAGGCGTTGTCGTCGCGACCGCGAACCGTGGGAGCGTGGTTGTCGTCTGCATGGTGTTTATTAGAGGTTTACTACTAAGATAAAATTTTTGCCGAGGGCCCACAGAGCTGCCAGTCCAGCACTGAATACGTGTCACAATAACCCGTCAGTGCCGTAAAA
This sequence comes from Stictocephala bisonia, assembly GCA_035578905.1. NCBI lineage: Eukaryota > Metazoa > Arthropoda > Insecta > Hemiptera > Membracidae > Stictocephala > Stictocephala bisonia. Next base: position 168,401 of record JAQJVL010001118.1, read on the forward strand.
ACAGTTTGCTTTTGCTAAACTAAAACGTTAGTTTTAATTAATTCATGTGTAAGTTCCAAAAGTGCAGTAAAATTTTTCTTAAACAATAATTTAATTAACTAATTAGCCTACTTTAAATTATAACTTTAATTATTTATAACTAACAATTTTTAATTTGTTAAATCTAATCAAAACATAAATTTGATATATGCGATTATATAATTTAGGCTTCCCTATATAGGCCCAATGGGGCCACTAATAAAAACAACAAAATTGAAAAAGGAAGTTTAACAGCGCTGTTACTCATAAAATAATTGTGCATATAATTTCCTCTCTTAAGTAATTATGTAGCTGAAACTATATGTTAACACTATGTTTATGTTGTAATATTAAAATCAGATTTCTCATGTTTTCAATTCCAGAAAGTCAATTCTTTAAATCTTTTAGATAAGTGGAGTTAAATTTGTTTTGATAGTTTTATACACTATTGTTTGTTAAGTTGTTTAATTAATCTTGGCGCACTGTATGTTCAAAAATTTAAATAAACTGATAAATTGTTAAATTTTGTTGTTTAAATGTATGTAAATATACATGCGTTATTAGGCCTACAGTTAACAAAAAAATTTACAACAAAGCAGTTCTTAAAAACTAACAAAATATTGAGAAACCACAAACACAGAAATAAATTGAAAATTCCAAAGAATTCAAAAACACCCAGCACGAAAAATGACAATATAATCTTAAATATTAGTATCAAACAAACCTAAACAATAATTTTAAATCAACAGGAAAAATGAAGTATAACAACAAAACTAACAAGGCCAAGGTTACCGCAAATCGACATAAAAATATGCACATCAGCTGGCCGCCGTTGATAAGGATACTGATAAGGAGGCTGTGAGCGCAATTATCAATTTCATCCATCACCGTTACTTACTGCCGTTCCCATGGTGAGGATTAACAGAACAGACTCTGTTCTTAATTTAAATTAATTTTACTGCCTTGGAATGTATCAATTAACTGGAAAATCTTATCAGAGATTAACGACAGAAATAATTAATTTATTAAAAAATAATTAAAGGAGCTGTGTAATATTAAAGTAGACCTAATTAAAGTACTATTAAAGTACAGTAATTAAAAATACTTATTTTGCTGGATACGGCAAAATAAGTAAAGTGGGTTGCTAAAATGGCAACACCTGATTCCTTAGCGCGCTAAACACATAAATAGCACTATACAGTAAATTAGCTTTGAATGTAAAAAATATACATTAAGTAGAGTAACACGTATTAGGGTACCATAAAATCCCTTGATGTCTAACGAACTCTATAATGTATTACATTAGCATAATGTTAATTACATTCGAAAAATTCATGGTGGTGATAATAAAGTTATAGACGCGGATTCCGCGAAGGTTTTTATTCAATTTACAATATTTACCTTAATTTGATCAAGGTCCTAAAAAACTGTTCGGTATAGAAATCGTTTGCCATTGCCAAAATTTAGTTGTAACTAACTCAAGAGTTGAAAGATTCTAAATTTAAAAAATATATATCAAACTGTAGCGATACTACTGTAGCATTCATGACAATTAATTATCAATGCAGTAAAAGCAAGATCTTAGCGGAATACTGAAACCACTTTTTATGAGTTAAATTTTATCTGAGTAGCAGAAAAATGTAGAATTCTGGCAATACAATCTTAAAAATTAAGCCTAGAGTATTATTTGAAATACGATAATTTACCTGTATTGTTAGTATTACTTGATGAATGACTTGCACTGGCGCTACCCAGCCATTGGGATAACTTTGAATTTTTTGCACACTCTTCATCTCTTCTTTTCTTAAGTTGTCTTTTTTTACTTCCACTTAAATATGACCGTTTCATTATAACTAGCACACTAGCACACACTTTAGGAAGAGGTCGATCGCAAAAACTGAGTAAATTACAGCACAAACAACTTAGTCACGATTAGTCCTGAATGTCCTATCACAACCACGTACCAATTGTGTGTGCGAAGCATCCAAATTGCTTCCATTGCAATTCATTGATTGCACCTACGACATTTGCTGCATTATCGGTAACTACCAATAGTATTTTATCCGATACTCCAAACTATCCGTTATTTCTTTAATCTTTGCAGCTAAGTTTATGCTTGTATGTGAACCTTCAAAAAGAACACAATCCAACAAAGCAGATTCAAATTTAAAATCATCAGTTATAAAGTGAGCTGTTAGAGCCAAATAGCTGTCATTACTTGCTGACGACCAGCAATCTGTAGTAAGACAAATCTTTGAAATATTTCTTAACTTTTCCTGAACTATAGACTTGCATTCTTCGTAGGCTGCTGGTAATAAGTTATTAGAAATAACCTTTCTGCTAGGAATCTCATAAGAGGGGTTAAGTGCGTTAATAAATTGCTTAAATCCCCTGTCATCATCAACGATAGAAAATGGCTGTAAATCCTCCGTAAATAATCTTAACAATAGTTTGTCAAGTTTCTTTTTATGTGTAATATTTATCTTTTTTGGTAGGAAAGATGAAATACTAGCTTGTGAGTGCTTGAATGTTTTAGTTTGGGTATTTGATGTTTCAGTTTCAGCTTGAGATTCCATAGAAACTATTCTGCTATTATTTTTAGATGCTGAAGTAGAAGGCTCACAAAATATAGAACTATTATTATCATTTTCATTGCTAATAGTAGTATTTTTCTCAACTCTTCGTACCTGAGGCTGTGAATCCAATTTTAAATTGGTTGTGGGATGTCTTCTTTCAATATGATGTTTTAAATTCGTTATAGTGCCACGAAAAGACATAATCAATCCACACAAGTCACATCTACATTTTTTAGCGTTTTCGTCAATTACACTAAAATAAGACCAAATAGGACTGTGTTTACGGCGAATAGACAACATTTTAACTATCTTAAACTGAAAAATAATAACTAAATATAATAAGAAATATATACACATTTACACAAAATATATACAATTGTGACAATACAAACAATGATTAAGAAATTAATATAAGTAATAACTACGTGAAATTACACAACTGAATCAGCTAAGGACAGCACGAGCAGAACTAGGAGACTAATGTCAACGTAACGTCAACAACAAGACAGGATTCGACATGAAAAATTGCTGCAGTTGTTTCCCAGCTGGTTGCGATTTAGAGGTGATTCGGTTTCATTCTTAACTGCTGCAGCAGCTATCCTCGCGCATCAGTTTAGTAGCGCATCAGTTGCGCTGGCACAACTGTTGCAAATAAACTGATGCAGCTGAATTCGGCCATCATTCTTACATATTAGAGGTCGACACAACGTTGTGCGTATTTTAAGTCGAATATGAATGGTTTTATGAGTGTAGGATGAGTGTAGTCTGGTTACTAACTGAGTTCAACTGTTCCTCAGAAAGGGCAATTTATTAATAGCCCAACAGCCAGGGCAACTAAGGGACCTACAGCTTTACGTGGAATCCGAACCACGTAGTGCTGGTCTGATTTTCAGCTAATTGACAAGCCTGATACTCAGTTATCTCACCCACACAACATCCGCACAATGATTACCACCCAACATGGACACTCCAGACTTCTCTAGTAGTGTCCACGCCGATAGCAACCACCAAGCGGACGCCATGTCGGTATTAAGAGGACCGAGCATACAGCCTATTGCCTACAATCTCCCAAACACTTTGTCCCCATGTAGCTGGGTTACAGCACTGCGCCACCAGTGCCGACTAACTTGTTCTCCGCCTTTAGTGAAGACATGTTTGAGGGCTATAGACTCAAAACTTAAGTGTTCATTTTGTAATTTCTAATATCTAATCACCCTTTTGGTGAAAATATTTTATTTAAATGATAATATAATTTTTATGTTAAATTTTAGTTCTGTATAATGTTTATTGAGCCTTTTCAGTTGGAGTTAGCGATTTACTATTCTTTTTTTGTTCTTTGACAATAACCTAGCCTATCTGTCTAGTTTGATTTTCGTTTATAACGTATTGCTTTATGTATCAATAGCCTAGTTTTCAGTTTGTCATTTTCAATTCCATATACCGTACGTAATTCTTTTATAATTTGTTAAGTGGTATTTGGTTATAAATCTAATTTTCCAACATAATTATTTGTAGCCTAAAATTAATCTTTTACTGTCTTGTTTGCTCCACTCATGTTCTTATTTGTCTCTTCATGTTCAGTTTTGCAAAATCATGCACCCTTGTATTCATTAGTTTGTTCTGTGTATTATTTTTGTTGTTGTGGCTGTACTGTTTTTAATATGCTGTGTTTTGCCTTGCAGTCCAGGGTCCTTGAGTGGGACGTTTTGACCCTCAGCCTGTTGTCCGGGCAGAATTCCACCATCTCTACTGCAAGCCTGGCCTGGAAACCATGTGATTGAGCGAGCTTTGCCCCTCACTGCCCTCTTCACTTCTCTGGGTTATATTCTTCAGTCCTCAGGTCAGTGCATTCCATTTTTGTTTCCTGGCGGCTGAGCTGGGGGTTTTGATGTTGGTGTATTAAAAAAAAAAAAACACAAAAAAGGAAATTAAATAAAAAAAAGAAGAAAAAGAATTTGCGGAACTATTTAATGAGGCCTAGGCCTAAGAACTGCCCAGAAACATTTTCCGGAACAGCCATGGAATATATATACATATTTTTGTTATTTTTTTATTTCTTTTTAATGTTGCTATTTCTTGTTATTAATCTTAAAGTAGTTTATTCATTTGTTATATTCTTTCAATTTTATTCTAGTTAGGCACCTTTGTTAAAGTTGTTTTTCTTTGTAACTAATTTAATTCCGTAATTATGTTGTATGCCTAAGATTTTTTATTCTGTTTCCATTAAGGGATTATTCATCTTATTAGGCCTAGAGGTTAAGTTTGTTTAAGTGTTATTTATTTTGTTAGTTGTAGTATGTTTTGAAGTAGATTTTTACTAGTACGGTACTGTGTTATATTTTTTTTTTAACTTGTTTAATTTTTTCACCATAAGGGGATTATTTATTGTGTTTCTTTAACTTTAATTCGGAGCTGCCCAGGGATTCCGGCTTACTCCCTGGCCTCGATGGAATCATGGGATGTGGGCTAAATTGCCGGGTTAATTGGTGTTGTCAAGATTTTTTCTAAATTTTCACTTTTAAGTTGTTCTTTAGTCCTTTGAGGACCGTACAATTTTTGAACATTTTTCTGTCTGTGCAAAAAATTTGTTTACTATGTTTGAAAAGTTGTATGTGAAAAAGACCGTGCTCAAATATGCGATTTTGCAGACATTCAGAGAAAAATTTGTAACTATAGTAATTTTTAAGATATTTAAATAATTTTTCCACTAAAATCTTTAAAAATACTTACACTTTATAGAAAAAATATTACTGTGGGTTAGTGTCAAGTATAGTATATTATGTTTGAGATTATATATACAAAAATTAAAAATTACAAATTAAATTTCAAGTTTGGCTTCCCCTGAAGCATAAACTAGAAACATTTTAAGTGTTGGAACCCTTTTCATTTTGTTTAGAATTTAAAAATGAATATTTGTAGCAAATTTTATCAAAATATAATAATAATAAAAAAAGTTAGAGCTAATTTACAGAATTTAGTCATACGCAAAAAACCCTAGTGCATCACTGTCTGATGATGAATCATTGTTGAAACATTAGGCCTACCCAATATAAATCTACCCAATATAAATGCATGAAATTCGATCTACATTTTTGCACATATGATAATACAAAAATTTAACTTTGTTATATTCTATTTTCAAAACATCCTTGTTTTAAATTTAAAAACTATGACCATTTTGGGTATAGCCTTTAGAAAAATTTAACAATATAATTGTGGAGGTAACATTTTTTCAGATTTGAAATGGCAAGAAAAAAAAGTCAAACTACGGAAGCTGACAGAAGAAAAGCGAGAGAAAAAAATAGAGAGCGTATGAAAAGGGTCAGAGAACAATGCGAAACAATCCTGAATTATATGAGGAAATGAAAAGAAAAGAGAGAGAGCGCTATTATAAACGAGTACAAGATGGAAAGATTGAAAAAATCTCTGATTTGGATTCTCGATTCCAAAGACAGGTTCGAAAAGTGTGGAAGGAGCAAGACAAAAAAAAGCAGACAGTTGAAAAAGCAGAGGGAGATTTCAGAAAGACTCGTGATTGAAAACACCCCTCCAAATAGCCCCCAAGCTAATTTAGAAGTTGCTGGTCCTTCTCATCAAAGAGCAAGTGGCCAACGAAGGTCCAGAAAGCATAAAAGAGAATTAAAGAACGAAATTGAGGCGCTTAAAGAAAAAGTAAAAAGAAACTAGAAGCTAAATATAATAAGTATAAAGTTAGATGTCACAGAAATGAGAAGTCCACAATCAATACTAATAAAAATACGCCCAGAAAAACTGTAAAGAAATTGTTGACAGGGTCAAGCAATGTATCTAAAGAAGTTAGGAAAGAACTTATTTGTGGACAAGTATTACAACGCCAACTAGCTGCTAACTACTTGACAAAAAAGAGTCTGAAGAGTAAGAATAGGATGTTGAAGGATATAAATGGTGATATCATAACAAAATACAAATTAAGTACCTATACAGGGCGTTTCAAAAAGGACTTTACAACTTTGAAAATTCATATAAATTTTGGCATACACCTTGCACGGAGGGGTCAGCTGATGCGGAGCACTTGAAGGAAAAGTCTAATAAGAACTAAAGATAACCAACACAACAAGCTTCAGGCTTCACCAAACAACATCAACTGTAATGGCTGCCTTTCTTCTTCCTCTAGTGAAGCTGTTGATTACCCATGATGCCTTGTGGAGGGATATTCAAATTTATGAAAAAACTGCACGGAGTTGACAGTGATTTCAGTTACTAGACTTTGGGCCTTAGATTTAAATTAATGAAAACATATTTTCATATTAAATAGTAGATTTTGACTTGTTGTAATACATTTTTAAAGAAAAGAAAATGTTTGAACTATTTATTCTACTGTTTTATGGTTTTAAACATCGTATCCTTTTGAAAGTGAAGGTGGTTACAGTGCACGGAGGTGACATGTCACATACTGTGTGGACATTTTGGATATGAAAATAATATTATTTTTAATTTTTGTCGGTGTGCAACTGTTTATTTAAGTGTATTAGAGTGTATGAAACAATTTTTTTAATGTTTTTAGTCAAGTGTGTCCTTGTAAATGATAGTTACATAATAATGGTAACTTTCACCATATTGACCCAGTTGTGTCAATTTATCACTCCCCAGCGGGTGACCCAAACATTTTTTTACAGCAGTTAGATGATTTTTTAACATTCATTTCCACCTACAAAGAGTACTCAATAATCATGGGGGTGATATAAATGCCAACTTTGACATAACATCTAACAAAACAACTGTTAGAGAAGTTCTAAATATTTTACGACAACACAACTTTTTTGTACTAATAATAAACCAGCTAGGGGAAAAATTTTCTAGATAATATATTTTAAACTGTCCCAATCGAGTAACCTTTTGTAACGTATTCGATTTTCCCTTCTCTGATCATAACGGACTCATGCTGAACATCCAAGCAAATACTAGCACTAGCAGTAAAACATCTGACAATTCAATTGGGAGTGTGGAACAAGGAAATTCTTTTATAATCAGCCTGTCAAAATCTGCTATCCCTGACCTTCGAGATAGTTTTATATCACATGACTGGAGTAACTTTATGGTTAGCCAAAACCTTTTAAATGCACAAAACACTTTTCAAACGTTTTTAAAAATTATAATAAATAAACTGGAATCTTTCTCTACTATAAAAAGAGATTGTTATAAGGTTAAAAGGACAAAATCTCATCATGAATGGTACAATAGGGACCTTTCCCTCATGAAAGAAAGGCTGCTTTGTCTAAATACGAGTAAATTAGTTAAAAATTCCGGTTGTGATAGACTATTAGAAAACTATCTAAACCTCAAAAATACCTATAAAAAGGCTATAGTAAATGCAAAACTGTCTTACAATGCAAATAAAATAGAAAGAAGCAAAAATAAATGCAAGACTGCTTGGAACATCATTAAAGTAAACACTTCTAATTCAGGCCCTAACAAAACTACAGATATCAGTCCAAACAATTTCAACCAATTTTTTGTTGACTCTGTAAAAGAAATAAAAGATAGCATCATCAAACCTCCAATAAATAGTCTAAGCCTTTTCAAAAACCATCAAATTGAACAGATTAACACTTTTACCCTCAAACAGATCTCAACTGAAGATATTAGCAAAGCTATAAAAAGACTTAAAAATTCAGACAGCGCAGATATTTTTAGTCTGTCCAACAACATCTTTAAAAGTATTTACCAGGGCTTTCAATTTCCCTTAATGGTTTGTATAAATAAATGTCTTTTAGAAGGTACTTTTCCTGAAGAGCTAAAATTATCTCGAATATGTCCCATATACAAAAAAGGCCCCAGAGACCTACCAGAAAGCTATCGACCGATTTCAGTAGTACCGGTTTTATCTAAAATAATTGAAATAATTGTACATGATCAACTACTGGAATACTTAGAAGAAAATCACTACCTAAATCTCTCTCAGTTCGGTTTTAGAAGGGGTAAAAGCACTATCGATGCTGTTGACGCACTTATTAAGGACGTTATAAATGCTTTCGAAAATAAGACCTTTGCTCAGGCCACTTTGTGTGATTTGAGCAAGGCCTTTGATTGTGTAGATCATGGGGAACTCATATCTAAGCTCCATTACTATGGTATTACTGGGAAATCAGCAAAATTTTTTAAATGCTACCTGACAAACCGTAAACAAAGAGTTTGTGTGAGTGGATAGTGGTCCAGTGAAATGGTGGTTCCAACTGGTGTACCACAGGGCTCGGTCCTGGGACCTCTTTTATTTTTATTACAAATCAATGATCTTCCGAGTGCTGTCAAAGCTAAAACAATAATGTATGCAGATGACACAACTTTCCTTAATACTCACACTAACTTTGATAATTTGCAAGACCTTGTCAAAAAAACAATAGAAGATGCATCAGTATGGTTCAGGTCAAACGGGTTTCTGTTAAATGAAGGTAAAACTCAGAATATACTATTTAGCTTAAAACAAACACCGTTATTCGATGAAACAACAAATTTTGCTACCAGTGTCAAATTTCTCGGGGTCTTCATTGACGATAGCCTAACTTGGAATTCACACATTGATTATGTCTCAAAGAGACTATCTAGAGTAATTTTTTTGCCAAGGCGAGTTATGTCCTGTGTGCCTAATGATTATGTTTTATCTTCATATTATGCATTTTTTCAATCAATTATAAGATATGGATTAATAATCTGGGGCAACAGTAGCAAAATAGGTGAAATCCTAATTATACAAAAGAAGGCTATCCGAGTAATAACAAAAGCACAACCACTGGATCATTGCAAACCGCTTTTTGTCAGGCTTAAACTGTTAACGGTTATAAATTTATACATATTAGACCTGGTCTCCTATACACTAAAAAACACACAAAACCTAACCTTAAGAAGTGACCTGCACAGTTATAACACTAGAAACAAAAATAGTAGCAATATAGTCCATTGTAGGCTAAGCAAAACACAGCAGAGTCATATTATCAAATCTCAAAAGCTAGTGAATAAGGTAAAACATCTAGTGGATAGATACCCAGAAAAGGTCTTTTTTACAAAATTATATGAGTGGCTATCCAAAAATCCTTTCTATAATTTATCAGAATTCCTTATCTTAAATGACATAACTTTTTAATGACTGCGGCCCTTTGCATGGAGAATGGTCATATAGTAACTGTAAGATATTGTACTACCTACAGTGTTTAATTTTTATAACTAATGTAAATGTATAAAATAATACTAGTATTATGGATTCGTTGACTATGTCTAATAATGACTGTATTTTGACTTTGTCAATAAGACAAATAAAACAATTTGATTTAATTTGATTCAAGACGACAGCAATAAATGCTTTTATTTCAGGGAGTGTTACAGGAAACCACTTTCTGAATAAACTGTGTGGTGAGGCATTAGTGTTTGTTGAAATTTGTTGACAGGCATAACGGTTGGTCTCACTTACAAATATGTTTAACAGGGCTTGTATAAAGAAGAGATTAAAAAAATCAATGGGTTTGGTAATATTTGGTACACTACGAGAAGGACCAGGGATTTCATTGAAGTCAAAGTTGTGTGTAATGTTTTGACATTCCACTTCGTTTATGCCTTGCCAAATTTCATTATCCTCTTCTTCGTCATCTGATGAATCAGAATTATCACTTAGAACTTGAGAACGGCGAAATCGGTCTTGTAATCGTTGCGTAGGCACAGGTTGCGATGTAGAAGTAGGGCTAGTTGCAGTATAACTTTGAGTTGAAGTAGAAGGTTGGTCAACTGAAACATTTCTCAAACTAAATAGGCCTACATCTCTTTCATTGTCAGAATCTGGAAGATATGTTGGGTCAATGTCACTATCATCGCCATATAAATCAGAAATATCAGAGAAGTCATCGTCTGAAATGTCTGAAAAGTTTAGTTGTCGATCAACTTCACTGGGACGGTCTTTTATATTTTGATCACTCATTATTCACTATATACAACACACTAATCACTAACAAAATACAATGTCAAAAAATATTATAAGTAACGAAAATAATATTTACAATATACAACAATAACTAACACGTAAACAATAACATAACCTCTCAGGCTTTGCTGCAGATAGCCCATGTAGTTTGTAATTAATTTTTAAATGTGGTATTTATAGCGTTTGTTGTTAATTTGTATTTTCTTGTGATTTTTTGTGTTTCTTGTCATTTATTCAAGTGAATCTTGATATTGTGGCCTTCTGCTGTTTTTTTTTTTTTTTTTTTTTTATTGATTAATTATTTGTGATCTTGAAATTAAATTAGTTTTGCTCAACTGCCGAGTTTTAATTTGATCCTCCAACTGCCACCCGTGATCCCATCGCTTGACTGGTTTTGAGCCATCCACCGGTTGCACGCTTTCCAGTTTTGGTGGGGGATGGGTCTCATTACTGTCACTAAGAAAAATATTTCTGTGATTTCCCGTATCGTTAATATATATATATAATTTTTATTTAAATTGGTTTAAAATAAAAATGACGAGTTGGGAGTGACTCGTAAGTTTTCTAAAAATCTTGGACGGTTCTTCTAACGACACTTTTTTCAAAATCGTCTAGTTCTGACGCTGTTCTTTTTCTCTTGTACTTTTTGGGAGTTGTGAACGAACACTCTCCTTCCGCTGAAGTGTCCAATAAAAACTTTTCACGACGAATTTCCTTTATAAGAATTTTTGAAATGCAACTGCAGTTAGTTCTAAAGATTTTTTTACGGGGATTCGTTGTTCATCTCTTAATTTGGCCTCATTTGCCATGAACTCACTTACTCTCCAAATGATTTCCCTAGCCTGACTTCTAGTAGTTTTCACAGCTCGCCAGACGGCTGACGTGACACTGCCCAGCGCGGCAAACTGTGGCTGGTGGTTTGGCGCGCTACACTGTAAGCTGTTTGTATCCTATCGAGTATACAGACATAAGTCAAATTAATGCTTCGCTATTAAAATATATGGATTCACAATGAAGTACAGAACATAATACAGGTTAATTGTTTTAAAGAAAAACCACAAAAAAGCTAATTACAATCGCTAGTATCTCACCGACGATATACCGTCGGCTGGTATTTTTCGGAATATTTTTACCGACGATGTATCGGCGGCCTGGGGTTTTTAGGTAGTAAAATCTACTGACGGTATATCGGCGGCTGGGGTCCAAAGGGTTAATAGAATAAATATAAAAATTATTTAGTTTGAAGTTTATATTTTCACCTATTTTTCAAAACTAGGCGTTTTGACGAATAGCAAACGTCAAATTCATAATATCAAAAGCAAACCCAATGCGCAAAATGATAGCATTTTAAATAACACCTCATACACAACGTTTGGTAAATAAATAATGATACAAATATGGATTCAAAATAACGTTGTTTTTATGAGAATTAAAACAGTATGGCTGACAGACTCTTAACACACTTAAAGGACACAAAAAAAAAAAAAAAATAAATAAAACACGAACTGACTTATTACACTACAGTAGTTAGATAATAACAAACATATAACCAACTAAATAATTGTTTATCTTACTCTTGAGTAAACATTCCTAACACGCTAAACCACAAGCCAATATATCGCACGCAGTCTGGAAACGTACTGAATGTGCATCCGTAGGTAACAATTAACGTAACTTATTTTAGAAGCAAGCGTGGGTAAGTCTGACAGTAGCAAATGTTTCCAGGACTGCAGGCATATTGGGCCCTCCACCTGTCTCCTCCCTATCACGGCGGGCTCGAGGCCGGACCTTCACCGCGCGGTCTATACTTGCAAATTAAATCATCCCTGGCAGCAACGTCTTTTCTGTAGGAGTCAGCAGTGTTGAGGAGTTGTTCATTTCCTCCAAACCATTGTCTCCACTGATAATATCCTCATACTTATCAATATCAATACCACCAAGGATATCGTCAACACTAAGGCCACTGACCAAAGGCTAAGAGAATAAGCCAGAGGCCTCCAGACACAGTGCATGCAATCTACAAAACAGCTGCCCCGTAATCGAGGAAAACTTGTCATCTCTGAATGATCTAACAAGCTTTCCGCCTACTCTAATAAATCGTGATCCTTCAGGGTTTCCCAAAATGACCAGTTGATGGCGGTCTCGAATGTACTTTTCAAAGGACAAAATTCATGCTGAGCAGAGTTGAGACATCACCCTTTTTCGCTGCTTCTCTGAAAGCTTCGTAAGAACAGAGGGCCCCAAAGATACCTAAAGATTCCTTTCCGTACTTTGCACAGTTATACGACGCAATTTCACCGATTCTCAAGCCAGTTAGAAGTCATCCTTACAAACTTGCCCCCCCAAAGATGGAGGTTATGAGGGCCATGATCGAAGATCTTAGCAAGGGTGTTATTGAACCGTCTCGTTCCGCTTATGCCAGTCCATCTTTTCTTGTGCCCAAGCCTAATGGTAAGTCCAGGCTTGTGATGTATTATCGGATGCTCAACGCTAAGGTCGCTATTGACTCGGTACCTCTGTCTGATTTGCAATCTGCTTTTGATTGGTTCGGTAATTAAATGAATTTTTACTAATTTCTAAGCTGTCTTCCCATTCCATTTCATCTATTGTAAATGGTTTGAATTCCTTATGGTTATTAAAACTTATTTTAATGCCCATTTATTGCCAATTTGTTGGCTTGGAAGAATAAGGTTCCAAATAACAACAACCGTGTTCTGAGAGAAAGGCTGTCAAAGTTGTGCCTTGTTACTGAACTGCGTTTCTATCACATATTTGTATATATTAAGTTTATTTTTTATGCTGGTATGATGCTGCTTGATTGGGTAAATTTTCAACGTTTTTTTTAAATAAAAAGTTATTTATTAATAAAGAATTAGTTGGAGCTATATCATTGTCAGTTTTAATGATTTTATGAGTACCATGAAGTTGGAACCATGTAATTCTAAATTAAGGTAATGAAGGGATTTATAAAATCATTGAATTGTGCACCAAATTGTGGAGTGAAGAAGTTGGGATTTTATTTTGGCAGTAAATATCAATACACAACCAGTAAACAAACCAAAACCACATTCAATAAAGTTCTTTGCTCATGTAAGCTGTGCTGAAATATTTTGTTCTCACTTTTAAGTTTAAGTGGTAAAAAGTATTCAGTATATTATTATAAAATATAGTTATTACCTTTATTTTTGTATTTATGAAAAAAAAATATGGACATGTAAATGCACATAGCATCAACTTTTACGTAATTTCATGCTCTGTGTTGAAGACACGTTTCCGCATCCAGCTAGTTGTAGTAAATATTGTATTTTGTTACAACATAATAACTAGAAAACGTATATACAAAATTATATTTACCATGTATTTATTTACAATGCAGAATGGTGAAATTAAAATTTTTAAATAATTGTTTAATATTTACATAAGACATTATGTTCTATCATAATATCTTCTTTTATTATTGATGGTATGGTATCTTTGAAAACAGTCCTGGAGACACAAAGCTGGTTCTACTGGACAAGCTTTGTAGTAGCAAGTCGTGTCCTTTTTCTGACCATTACGAGAGCACAATTGACACTTCTTACTCCCCCATATAAATCCCGGTTATTCAAACTGGCGGTGGGGACAGGCCAGGGGAATGAATATTTATATATATATATAATGTTTATTGTCTATTCATATTTTAATGAAAAGTTGTTATAAAATAATAATGTTTGTAGCAATGTGTAGTTGAGTTTAAAAAAATTTTCAAGTGCATTTTTTAATAGGTTTTCCTTTGAATCCAATAAGGATAATAAATTACGCTTTTATGGAGAATTGCCCATATACAGGGTGTACCGGAACTCTCTGGAACTTTTCATTAAAAATTGTTCCTTAGGTCAAGACAAACATATTTCACACTATAAACATGGGTTTTTAGTATACTATAACAATTTTGTACTATATATTGCTGATTTTCCTTTATTCAATATTTTATTAAGAAAATTGTATATTGGTATTGAATTAACCAGATATATTAACCTAGTCCTGTGATAACTTATTTAGGGATGCTCACAAAACAGGAACTAAGAGTTGGCACCTGAATGCAATTGGCTGGTGTTACTTTACTTTGATTTGAATAGCATTATCTACACATCATCATTATCACTCACACACGCTGAGCTGATAAATACACGATTGATCATTTAAATCATGTAATGTATTATTGATGATTTTTTAGGAATCAGTTATGGTCAGAATGCTCTACTTCCTTTACTAAGTATCTCCGCTATGCTGGTCCCAAGCCCGGGGCACCATCAGACCCATAACCGATGGTGAAGGAGGAGTGTTCCTAACCAGCTACGCCAGCCAAACCCAGGCTGAGGTGTATACTTCTCCTTACAAACTACATCGGCCAGTTCCACGCTGGCATGTACATTGGCTCCTTCCCAACTGCACCAGCCAGTCCCAGGCTGGTGTGTACATTGCTTCTTCCCAAGTACACCAGTCAGTCTCAGGCTGAAGTGTACATTGGCTCCTTCCCAACTGCACCAGCCAGTCCCAGGCTGGTGTGTACATTGGCTCCTTCCCAACTGCACCAGCCAGTCCCAGGCTGGTGTGTACATTGCTTCTTCCCAAGTACACCAGTCAGTCTCAGGCTGAAGTGTACATTCCTCCTTCCTAACTACACTAGCCAGTCCCAGGCTGAAGTGTACATTCCTCCTTCCTAGCTACACCAGCATGTCCCAGGCTGAAGTGTACATTCCTCCTTCCCAACTGCACCAGCCAGTCCCAAGCTGGTGTGTACATTGCTTCTTCCCAAGTACACCAGTCAGTCTCAGGCTGAAGTGTACATTCCTCCTTCCCAACTGCACCAGCCAGTCCCAAGCTGGTGTGTACATTGCTTCTTCCCAAGTACACCAGTCAGTCTCAGGCTGAAGTGTACATTCCTCCTTCCTAACTACACCAGCATGTCCCAGGCTGAAGTGTACATTCCTCCTTCCTAACTACACCAGTCAGTCCCAAGCTGGTGTGTACATTGCTTCTTCCCAAGTACGCCAGTCAGTCCCAGGCTGAAGTGTACATTGCTTCTTCCCAACTGCACCAGTCAGTCTCAGGCTGAAGTGTACATTCCTCCTTCCTAACTACACCAGTCAGTCCCAGGCTGAAGTGTACATTCCTCCTTCCTAACTACACCAGTCAGTCCCAGGCTGAAGTGTACATTCCTCCTTCCTAACTACACCAGTCAGTCCCAAGCTGGTGTGTACATTGCTTCTTCCCAAGTACACCAGTCAGTCTCAGGCTGAAGTGTACATTCCTCCTTCCTAACTACACCAGCATGTCCCAGGCTGAAGTGCATTCCTCCTTCCCAACTACACTAGCCAGTCTCAGGCTGAAGTGTACATTCCTCCTTCCTAACTACACCAGTCAGTCCCAGGCTGAAGTGTACATTCCTCCTTCCTAACTACACCAGTCAGTCCCAAGCTTGTGTGTACATTGCTTCTTCCCAAGTACACCAGTCAGTCTCAGGCTGAAGTGTACATTCCTCCTTCCTAACTACACCAGCCAGTCCCAGGCTGAAGTGTACATTCCTCCTTCCTAACTACACCAGTCAGTCCCAAGCTGAAGTGTACATTGCTTCTTCCCAAGTACGCCAGTCAGTCTCAGGCTGAAGTGTACATTCCTCCTTCCTAACTACACCAGTCAGTCCCAGGCTGAAGTGTACATTCCTCCTTCCTAACTACACCAGTCAGTCCCAAGCTGGTGTGTACATTGCTTCTTCCCAAGTACGCCAGTCAGTCTCAGGCTGAAGTGTACATTCCTCCTTCCTAACTACACCAGCATGTCCCAGGCTGAAGTGTACATTCCTCCTTCCTAACTACACCAGTCAGTCCCAAGCTGGTGTGTACATTGCTTCTTCCCAAGTACACCAGTCAGTCTCAGGCTGAAGTGTACATTCCTTCTTCCTAACTACACCAGTCAGTCCCAAGCTGGTGTGTACATTGCTTCTTCCCAAGTACACCAGTCAGGCCCAGGCTGAAGTGTACATTCCTCCTTCCTAACTACACTAGCCAGTCCCAGGCTGAAGTGTACATTCCTCCTTCCTAACTACACCAGCCAGTCCCAGGCTGAAGTGTACATTCCTCCTTCCTAACTACACCAGCCAGTCCCAGGCTGAAGTGTACATTCCTCCTTCCTAACTACACCAGCCAGTCCCAGGCTGAAGTGTACATTCCTCCTTCCTAACTACACCAGCCAGTCCCAGGCTGAAGTGTACATTCCTCCTTCCTAACTACACCAGCCAGTCCCAGGCTGGTGTGTACATTGCTTCTTCCCAAGTACGCCAGTCAGTTTCAGGTTGGAGTGTACATTCCTCCTTCCCAACTGCACCAGCCAGTCCCAGGCTGAAGTGTACATTCCTCCTTCCCAACTGCACCAGCCAGTCAGTCCCAGGCGAAGTGTACATTCCTCCTTCCTAACTACACCAGTCAGTCCCAAGCTGGTGTGTACATTGCTTCTTCCCAAGTACACCAGTCAGTCTCAGGCTGAAGTGTACATTCCTCCTTCCCAACTGCACCAGCCAGTCCCAGGCTGGTGTGTACATTGCTTCTTCCCAAGTACACCAGTCAGTCCCAGGCTGAAGTGTACATTCCTCCTTCCTAACTACACTAGCCAGTCCCAGGCTGAAGTGTGCATTGCTCCCCAGGCAGGTGTGTACATTATTCCTTCCAAACCACACCAGTCAGTTCTGGGCTCGATGGAACATTTCTCTTTCCCAAGTAGACAATGTAGTCAAAGGCTTCAACGTACATTCTCTACTACACAAAATAGTCCCAGGCTCTATTGTACATTTTTTTCCCCAAGTAGACAAGCTTGTTTTAGACTGGGTTGTGCATTGATCCTTCCAAACAACAACCATTCCTAAGCTGATGTGTACATATCTTCCATCCAACTACACCAGCCTGTGTCAGGCTGGGGTGTACATAAATTTGTAATATGTTGACTCCATGTATTTTGGTCACCATTGTTTTTATTCAATATGATCTGTTATTCAAAAGCTTGAGTTAATTAATTCAATTTATTATTGGCATCACCATATGTGTTGATGCTATAAATGTTATTAGATTTATATTAATGGGAGATGGTACTTTTATCTTTTCAATGTTAACAAAGTTACCATTTTCTCAGGGCCCAATGGACCAATCAGCCTACTATCAGCGCAGGAATTATGGTCCCCTGAGTTTAAGCTTTAAATACAAGCAAACC
Source organism: Stictocephala bisonia (assembly GCA_035578905.1). Taxonomy (NCBI): domain Eukaryota; kingdom Metazoa; phylum Arthropoda; class Insecta; order Hemiptera; family Membracidae; genus Stictocephala; species Stictocephala bisonia. The sequence continues at coordinate 186,182 of JAQJVL010001118.1, forward strand.
GTTCGTGCTAGAATAAAACAATTTACACAATTCTTTAGCGTGTTTAATTCACGTTCAAACATATATTCAAATAAATTTTAGCATAACTTATGTAAAACGTAGGTGAAGGTATGTAGAAAAAAGTCCTGTTTTATCACTCCTTTGTATTGAAGTTCGACTTTAACAATTACTGTTTTAAAACCACTGGACCAATCTTTTTGAAATTTTTATACCATATTATAGAACTCATAAATAATGTAAATCTCAAGTTTTACATTTTTACATTACATTTTTCATAGAACCTGCTGTAGATTTTGTAAACGAAAATTATCTCAGCACTACTTTGTCTGATATAACTAGCTTTCAGCTTATATTAAAGGACACAATACGCTTGTATTAAATTCTTCACATATAAAATTTTTTATAACTGTTTATTTCTTAATTCGAATTCGTTGCGTTATTATGTGTTATTTGAAACAGAGTAAATGTGCGCTGAAGCGTGAACTCATCGCGCCGCTTGGGGCGAAAGTACAGTCTACCCTGATGAATATGGTTGTGGCCGTAGTCTAAACTAACTCAAACAAACAAAAGTGTACGAAACATTTCCCCATCAGTTTTTTTCATGAGGGCTTTGGATCTCCAACGGCAGCTTAAAAAATTTTTTTGTTTTTATATTTTGTGTTTTTTGTTTTTTTTTTGTTTTTACATTTTAACTTTTTTTTGCATTACAACATTTATGGAGATACAAATATTACAAATAAACTAATTGTTATAATCTGAGAAGTCATCTTCTACTTCTATATCGTCATCATCATTTTCTGATTCAGATTCTTGCAAATTAATAATAATTGGTTGCACTAGCGGAATTTCATCATAAAGATGGTCTTTCTCCCAGTAATGGTCTTCTACTTTCTTTGCATGTTCGACACATTTTGACCAAAGGTCAGGTGTCACTGATTGTAATATTTCATTACATAAATCTCGGATAACATTTACCCCGTCTCCTTTCTCTTCTGCGTTTGATCTATTTATTTTAGCAGCCTTATTTTTCACATATGCCCAAATAAGTTCTATTGCATTCAGTTCGCAGTAATTGTTAAAAGTCGAACTTCAGTACAAAGGCGTGATAAAACAGGACTTTTTTCTACATACCTTCACCTACGTTTTACATAAGTTATGCTAAAATTTATTTGAATATATCGTCGTATAAAAGTCATAACGACGTATCTGCATTTTTGCAGTTTTTCAGGAGAGCAGTTTAAAGGTTTTCATGTTTAAGTCTAGCATCATAACATTAAAAGTACGATTTGTGTGTCAATGAATATTTAGATATACATTGCCAGAGAGTTGTCCTTAAAAGATGTTATAATTGAATTAACTGTAGCTACTTCCGGTTTCCCCCCACCCTCTTTTAAAGTAGATACGTCATTATGTCCTGGCATCACAACACAAAAATTGTAAGTTACGTCACCGTAATATTTAATTAATAATTAGTTTTTCTTTTATATTAAGTAAAATTATCCCTGTGAGGCTTTAGTTTTAACAGTATAAAATATTCAAGAGATATATAGTAAAATAAAAAACACATTTTATAAAATGAGCTTTTAATAAAAACCAAAAAACACTGAATTTAATAAAAAAAATACGGCGGCAGTTCAAAAATAAAAATTTAAAGATAAACCTTGATTTTGTGAGTAATTACTTATAGATACAGTAACATAATTTGTAAAAATGATGTAATAAAAGTGAAAGGTAATAAAATAATTAACTATTATTTCAGATATAAAAAACATATACTCTAAGTAATTAGATATTAACTAAAAACCTCTACAGAAAAAAAAACTATTTTACGATTGTTAAAGCGTTAACATTAACAATATTATATGTATACTAAATGTATAAAACATAAAACTGTCATAAAAATCTCCTATAGGCTATAATATTGTAGTGTCATAGATAAATATAGAAAAGTAATAATAATAATGTTAAAGGAAAGTACATGTGTATAAAGTTTTGACTAAAACTACATCGTGAGATCGTTATGATCACAGTCAAGATCGGAGGATTGTCTTTGAAAATTCATAATACTACAGTAGTAAATTACTACAATGTATAAAGTTTAAACTAAAACTACATCGTGAGATCTGAATGATCGCAGTCAAGAACATGAGGTTGTCTTTGGTCCCTTTCTTCAGTTGTGCGGCAAACTTTTATAAAAAGTTACATGCTCTGCACTTCTGACGATTGGTGTGGGTCCAGAACATAGAGATATTAAGTCCTCAAACTTCTCCTTGGATAACACAGCTTTCTTCTTTGGTAAGGAGTTTAGACGTTTTGGCTTTGTCTTTGGGTTGTCAGCTGCTGTCCGTGGAAGAGTGATACTCTTGTACAAGTCGGAGAGATGGCTGGTTTTGAAAAATATTTTTTCCGGTTCTTTTTTAAGTACCATGTACTCAACCATACTTGGCCAGTTAACGCTGTTTCCATCATCATCCTCCCTCACTTTTAGAACTCTGAGTTGTTTGGCTTTCCCCATAAAATCTAAAAAGTCATTGGATTCAAGGCAATGAACATTGTAAGGTTTTTTCATACGAGCGAGACGAATGATCGACGCAATCTGTGATGGAACATAGATGTTGCCAGCAGCTTTCAAAGCAGTGTTAACTGCACTGTGGACAGAATCCCCTTCATTCTGGCCATGGTAGGGCTCAAAGAAGTTCAAAAATACTTTAGCAACATGTTTTGAGATAGAAACAAAATGCAAAAGCATAGTTGCTATTCCTGAGTTTTTGTTTTGGCCACTGCAGCCATCGGAGAATAAAAAAACTTCCTCTACTTCTTTTTTGTCTAGTTCCAATAAGTATAAGTATAAGCAAGTTGAAATTTCTGATGCACCACGACGGCTTAAGCCCTCATGCCAGAGGTAGCAGTTGCACTCAGTTGAAGATAGATTGTATATAGTTAAGTTAAAGTTGGCAAGTCGTCTATGGTAGAAGAGTTGACTTTCGTTTGACACTGGTAGCAGAATAACCTGCTGTAAATCAAATGATGCACTGACAGTTTTGCTGTCTGAGAATAACTTGGCCTCATTTTTAAAACTTCTTACAGCATTCTTCTCTTTAATATGCTTCTGATATCGATCTTCCAATTCTTCTTTCTTTTTGATATCCCCACTTCTATAAACAACACATAAGCTGCATTGGTCTTTTTTCAAGTGAAAAAACCCAAGGTTCAGTTGATTGAAAACATCACTGTAGGTTGTTCGACTGCAAGTTATTCCTTTCGGTTTGTGCTCTTCAAGGAACATAGAATGCATCTTATTTAGCGTCAGATCAGGATGCAGGTATTCTTTCGTTGATGAAGCTCGGCAATAATGTGACTCCATCTTAGAAAATCTGTTTATGTGAGCTAAGATTGCTTCACGAACCTTCAAATCTTTATCTTTTAATTTCTCTGAACGGCCACCTCTCTTTTCTTCTTCTAATACCCCAGTGTCTTTCTTTTTTTCCAACGCAGTACGGACATTCCTTTCGGTAATTGCTAATGTATTTAAAAACATCTTTTTACAAACCGACTTTTCATCGTTCCCTTTTGGTAAATAGTAATTTAGAGTATATTTCCTCCTGGATGATTCTTTTAAACTAGTCTTTCGTTTGGTTTCAGTTTTTTTCACATATCTAGCAATGTACTCCCTTTTAACTTGTAGATTCAGTGTTGAATAGTAATCATCTAAAATATTTTTCCTTTCAATTTCTGTAAATTCAAAACACTGGTGGGCAAACTTTTTACAAATTTCACCATTGCATGCTTCTCCCAAACGTTTTCTAGCTGACACTAATTTTTTTTGTTGCATAGCTGACATATTCTTCTCCTTTGTTTCTTTGCTCTTTGGCAATTTTTCTTTTGTTAATTTTTCTTTTTTTTAGAGTTTCGGGATTGAGAGTTCCATCTTCCCTCTGGTTACCTTCTACCAAAAAATCCTCAGGAACTAATTCGTTATCAATAACAGTGCTGGTCTTGTTCTCTTTTTCTTCAAAATTCTTGAGACGTTTCTTCCCTTTCTTAACCTTACTATTGAGTCCCTCTGTAGTAGCGGTTAGGTTTATGTCTTGATCAAATTCATGATCATTCACACATTGACTGTTGTCTAAATGGTTGAAACATAGATAGCGAAAGCAAAGAGGACAAGCAGCAAAAACTTCACCTTTGCATTCACCAATCTCACATGTATTTTCCTGGTTTCTTATGTTTATAGTGGATATAGTTTTTCCTATTTCTAAAATGTCTTTCTCATGGCCACTAGAGCAGCTATACTTAGAATGATCTTCACAAATTGGCATATTACATTCTTCACAAATGGAAAATAAATATTTTTTGCACTTTCCAACTTCACAAGAAGGAAAATAATCAGGGTCCAAAAAAGAATCATCAAAGTCACTTTCAATTTCTGCAGAGTTCATAGATTTATCTGAGTTTTTACACATTTTCAAAGAAGCCAAAGGCTGTTCATCATCACTTGTAAAGTCCATTTCTAATTTATGTTTCAGCAAATCACATCAAACCTAAAACAAACCATAAACATTACTATTGATAATATTTTATTGTTTTTAAAAATCAACTTTGGGGTGCAAAGGTTTGTTAGAAATAAAACACCACTTTAAAAAAGGTATAAATGAGTTATTTTATTTTTTACAGTTCATAAAGTGTAATACGCCTAATATTATAACTTGTAAAATCACCTGTAACCGTTGAGACATAGTGGCGTATCTTCACTTACGTCGTTATGTTTTGTAGAAATGGGCTAAATTGAAAAAAATATCACAAAACATAACGACGTAAGTTAAGATACGCCGTTATGTTGTTTTATACAGTCAAAATATTTCAGTTACGCCACCTTCATAAAAGTTGATATCTTTGTAATGGTTGTAGATACAGATACGCCGAAAGGACTCGTGGATAGAGCTCGTCAAGTTTGATATGAAGGCGTTGATAACTCAAAATGCCTAATTTTTCAGATACGTCGTTATGTCTTTTACACGACGATATGTTTGAACTACACTACAAATCCCTCTATCAAAACATAATATTAGATAGTTATAGACACAGGTAGCTATTTCATAAGATCCTCGTTTGCTTATGGCTTCGTTCCAGGTAAAACAATGACAGTCTCGATCTATTAGACTATAGACAGTCAAATTATAAGCGTCTTTTATAAAAAATTGCACTTTCATTGCTTCGAGGGAGGTGAATAACTTGCTGCAAATTGAATACTGCTGCTTCAAATTTTGCATCTTGTTTTGCTTTACTTTTTGACAATTCTTTAATTTTTCCTATTTCATTCTTTTCTGCTGTGTGTTTGTCATAACTTGTTTGTAAATGCTCTTTTGCTGAACTGTCTCCAGTCCTGAAAGACATACAAAGAGAACATTGATCTTTTTTAGGTCGGTAAAACCCTAAATTCATGTCTTTTAAAACAGATGCGTAAAGAGTAATACTTGCAATACGTTTCACACGATTTTCGTCAACATTCTATACATCCTGCTTACATTCAAATCTTCATGTAAGTATTGTCTTTTTGAATCAGATCTTACATAGTGTGCTTCAACTCTGCTGAATCTATTAATGTGATTAACTACATCTTCTCTTAATTTGTTGTCACCTTGTATCATCACGTCATACCTCCCTCCTCGTCTCTCAGGTTGTACTGCTCCTGTTGCATCCTTCTTCTCAAGGGAAGTTCTTAAAACTTTCTCAGATATTCCCAGAGTATTTAAGATGAATGTTTTACAAATAGGTACAAGTCTACCCTCAAGAGGAAATGAGTAATGTAGTGTGTGTTGCCGTCTTGAACATTCTACTTTTGTTGTCTTGCGTTTCTTCTCTTCTTTTTTTACATGCCGAACTAAATATTCTCTCTGCTGTAATAGATTTCCCATATTATAATAAGATTGGAACAGCTGTGATCTGTTATAATCTGTAAAACTGTTAAATTGTTTTCCATTTTTTTGGCAGAATGCCCCATTACATCTAGGTGTAATAATTTTCGGAGGGACTACATTTAAATACCTATGTTGAGTGTAGCCTTTTCCACTATTTCTCAAAAGTTTTTTTTCTTTTTTATGGTTTTTCCTTTTTCTTATAGGTAATGAATATTCTCGACCGGATCCTTCTAAAACAAAACATTCAGATGTATCTTGTGTGCTTTTGTTTAATGAATGGTTAGTGCACTCGTCGTCTTCCATGAAATGTTGGAAACACAACAGAGATAGACTGTTAAAACATGATGCAAATATTTCTTTTTTACAACCGTTAGACTCACAGTCCTGAATATGACTTATATTTTGGATATCTTCATTACTTTCTATGTTATTACATTTCTGGATATCTGTAAATGAAGCACTTTCCTTGTGACCTGATAAAGTTGATGATTCATCTTCTACTCGTTCTGTGATATAACTTTTATCAAAAATCATTGAAGGTGCGTCTTTTTTAACCCGCTTTTTTATCTGTTTTTCGTGTGTTCTTTTTTCTGTTTTACTATCTTGTACACTTCTTCCTCACTATCAAAAATTATGTCATCATGAATGCATTCGTTTTGTTTAAAATGTTCTTCGCACACTAGCATACCGCACTGACATGGTTTAAAACCGTCATTAATACATTTTCTTATGTGGCATTTTTCAAAAAAGTTAGGGTCCAAAAGTGTATCTTCACCAAAGAGACATTCTGCATCACTTTCAAAGTCAGATAGTAATGCCCTGTCAATTTTACTGCTAAATAAGTCTTCCTCATAATATTTCCGTTTTTTACGACTACCATGTTGATTATTAAGTGCCATTATTTATGCTTCACAGTCCTAAAACAAAAATTAGATTCTATGAGAAAAATCACTTACGCCCTTATGTGATGCCATTACATCTTTAAAATACCTTAATAATAAAATCACAAACTGGCGTAAGTTGACTTACGCCCATTTGTGATTATCAGAAATGCCAAAACATCAGTTACGCCTTAAAGTAAAATCTCTATATCTCGAGAACGGTTAGGAGTACAGTTACGCCGGTTTGATATGTGAAACATACAATCTAAAGTATCATATTGACATTAAAAACACAAAATTGGAATTTTGTCACTTACGTCCTTATGTGATGGGACCCACGATATGAATAGTACCCTGTGGAAGTACTTCGCCAAGTTTATTATCTCCGACCATCGTTGAGACTGCAACCAATATCCCCACTTCTTCCTCATGGAATACCCCAGAGTCCTCAATGAAACTGGTTCACAATCTTCCGCTATTGTAATATTTGGATGAGAACTGAGGTTGCCATGTGACTTGAAGTTTGGTTTCAAACCCATTGAGGATGAAGCTCAAGAAGACTACATGTGTGATACATCTTGACTCATGTGCAAGAGATCCACAAAATAATGTGTGCTCAACATAGTTGATTAAAATGGACGAATGAGGGAGCCTTTTGACATCAAGGTAGAAAAGAGTGAATATCATCAGGAGGTTCTAGTCTGGCTATACAATCCTCAGAAGCATCAATGATACTCCCCCCTAAACTTCAGCATTCTTGGGAAGGGCCATATAAAGTCGTCTTTAGGATCAACGACAATATCTACAGGATCAGAAAACTATATAGAAAAATCTGGCAATTGAAATGTTATTGGATGGACAAACTTTACAGTGTCATACAACTATCGTAGTAAATTTGTTATTTATTATTTGATTTTCACAAATAAGGCGTCGTTTTAATCCTTATTAAAAGCACTATCAATTACCTATCTTGGTATTTTTTCAAAAACCCACTCGATTTTTTTTTTCTTTTTGTCCCATACGTGCAAGTGAGGCTGTACAGTTTTACAAAAAAATCGTTGTAGTTTTGTTGTTTATTGTTTCATTTAAAAAAATAAGGTGTCATTTAATTCTTATTAAAACCACTAACAATTATCTATCTTGGTATTTTTTCGTAAAACGATTAGTTTCTTTGTAATTTGGTTTTAAACATTTTAAATAGTAAAAAACACATATTGATATACAGACAGTAAACGGAATGAGATAGACCATTTGTTGTATTATGTTTTTTGCTTCATTTCACTCAAGGAACAATAGCCTAAAGTTTGTGTAGAGAGTTTTGTTACACCCTGTATAGTTTATAGAGCAAACGGATTTGTTACTTTCTTGTTTTAATACAGACTACACTGTGCCAAAAACTATAAAGTGTCACCTACGGTAATAGCTTACATTCCTTTAGGAAATTACCTAAAACGGATAAGACATAAAATGTGAATTGAATAAATTTGGCTATTATTACAAACTAATCAACATTGGGAGCATTACTCAATCAACATTTTCTCTATTATTTTATCTACTTATGGAGATTTGAAACTTAAAATTAATAGCTTACTTGGGTTGAAAATTCTGAGCAGAGACAGTGGTATCGGATGAAACTATGTCAGACAGGGAAGATGAAGGCACTTCGGGCGGTAAGGTTTGTTCTTCAATCCTGAAACATTCCAAAACCATTAGGCCTTAGTTCTTTCAGATACCGTAGTTTTGATACTGTAGTTTCTGTTGTACTGTGTGTTTGGTACTGTAGTTAATTATTTGCAAACTCTCTACACTCTTCTCATTTTCTCAATAACTAATACAACATCAATCATTCAAAGCATCTATGCGACAAAAAACTTTGTAATCCATAATGATTTTTTGTTTTAACCCTTCAGTAGTGTCATGGTTTTTATAACACGAGTGGTGTCATAGGTCTGTGAAACCGACGGCTAGTTTTTTCTATGTAAAATGAACAAAACTTAAAATAAATTAATGCTGTTTTATATTTATGAAGCAGAGTTGTATTCTAATATATTTAAATTATTATTTTTGTTAAATAATTTGAAATTGTATTTTAAAACATTTTTATTGAAATCAGCCAAATTTTCAAAACACAAAACAATATTAATTGTTTACCGTAAAGTATGAATCATACAAATATAAAATTATGTTGTCCTCAACAAACATTGTCACACCTACAATATTTACAAAGATAATTAAAATCCCTCCAATTGTTTTTTCCACAAAGTAGTTCAAAGTAATGTGTAATATAACATATTGACGTATTGTCAATTAACAATGAGATACTCAAAGTCAAAACATTCTTTATTCATACAGCACACAAAATGTACATGAATAGTGTCACATATATGAGTTTAATATAAAAGGCTTATCTTATATACTAAACTAACTTACTACATAAAAATTCACTAAGGGAGTAATATGGATTCTTTAATAGTAAGGATTTTAATTTTAATTTAAAAACTTCCTGATTTGATTCACTTTTTATGGAAGTAGGTAGAGCGTTATAAAATTTTGTTCCCACTTGTGTTGCTTTTTTATTGAAAAATGAAAGTCTGTGTCTTTGAATATTTAAATTGTTTTTATTTCTAGTATCGTAAGAATGAATTTTGAAATGTGGATTTAATTTGTTAGCATTGTTTTTTAAGTATAATGATAAGTATAATACATTTGCTTCAGATTCGGTATGTTCAATCCATACACCCGGAAATAGTAGCATTACCCAGGTAAATAATAGTACAAACATGGTGTTTAATGAAATTGCTTTCCCCTCAATGTCAAAGGACCTTATCAGTATGTCCATTTTAAACAACGAGTGGCTTACAGATGAATGTATCAACACTTACTTTAAGCTTTTAGATCTGCAATTAATTAGTAACAAAAAGATTTGTCTGATGAATCCGGTGATTGCACAAGCAGTAAAGTGTCTTCAAGAACCACTTCCAAGAAATGACTTACTTAATGATTTAAATTTACTGGAAATATCACATATATTAATCCCAGTAAATGACTCCCCTGCGGTAGATAGGCCAGGAGGATCAGGTTCACGTTGGAGTTTACTGTTGTACATAACTGATGAAAATAAATTCTTGTACATTGACTCTGAAGGTTTGTATAATTTCCAACATGCACTGAAAATTGGAAAATATATGCAAGATTATTTTAATAGAACGAATGACATTGAAGTGACAACCATACCAGTTGCCAAACAAATCAACAATTATGATTGTGGCATTTACTTATTGATGTACATAGAAATAATTGTGCAACTTATCATGCATTACGTACCTTGTAACACATGGGACCATCACCTTCCAGGGTGTCTACCAGTTACCTATTTTAAAAATCGGGGACATTTCGGGGACTTTTGGGGACACTTTCTACGAAAATCGGTGACATTGCACTAACAATAAAGAAAATTTGCAGAACCTAAATTGATCCAGGCTATTTGGTTAAAATGGTTAATACACTAGCCTATTAGCACTACTGAAGAACACCCGAGAAATTTATGTACGAATACAATAAGACCTACTTACTTATAGTACTTATTTAGTCAGTATGTACATTTACACAACACAGATGATTAAATATTTACAAGTCCTTCTGAAGAGATTTCAACTGTGCTTCAATAGCAGACAACTGTTCACTTTGCTCCTCAAGTAATCTTTGTTTTTTTCTGCTTGAGATCTTTCATTTCCTGAGCAGCTCTTTTCCTAGCATGTAGAGCTTCATCCTCCTTTTCTTTCTTCAACTTCAGAGCTTCTTTTCTTCTAGCTGAAGCATTTCTGTATTCTAGGATCATTTGCTTTGATATGGTCAAAGAAGAGACACCTCCTACAAAAGTGAAGAATTTTTAAGCTAAGGGATTTTAATGGTGGGTCCAGAATTAGCAAGAAAGTAGTAATTCGATAATATTTCAGTTTTTAACTATACCGGGAATTATTCAATTCTAAATTTAATTATTTACTATATAAGTAAATCGAATTAAATCAAATTAAACGAATTTGACGAAAGTGAAAAAGATTTCGGAGCCACGGGGGGAATCGAACCCACGACCCCTCACTCTAGGCGAATACCGACACCAGTAATTGAAAAAATGAATAAATCATTAAAAAGGATAAACAATAATATAAAAGCTAGAATTCTAAATTTGATAACTGGGAGAGTGTGAAGAAGATTTCGGAAACATGGGGTGACGAGAGCCATGGTGGTTGACCAGTGTCGATACTCGCCTAAAGAGCGAGGGGTTCCGAAATATTTTTCACTTTCGTCAAATTCGTTTAATTTGATTCAATTCAATTTATTTATATATAGTACGAAAATTAAATTTTGATTTGAATAATTCCTAGTATAAATAAAAACTGTAATTTGAATAATTAAAAAAGTTAAAATGAAACAATAAGTCGATCATAATTAAAATGCAAATTAAAATTAATAATATATCGTGTATACTATCTACAGTAAAAAAAAATGCAGCCTACCAAAGGAATTTACTTTCATAGGATAATTTTTTTAAACATAGCTACAAAAAAGCTATTTTCGTTAGACCTGTACCTTTTCGGTAATATGTACAGAAAATTTTGAAATAAATTAGTATTAAAAAAGGTACTCTGTCTCCCATCTTTTAAATATTAATTTCAAAAAAATTTTAACCCAATAAGACTAGGAATTTGCCATGTATCAAGAAACTTTTTAGTAATAAAAAAAATATTTAAAAAAATTGCCATCTTATTTGAGAGACTGTTGATATGGTCATGTACAGCCCTTTGTGCAACCAGAGACTGTTCCTGCAAGTTCTCTACTAAGAAGTTTTTGTTGAATGAAAAACTTCGTTCAACTGAAGCATTTCCATGAAAACAGACCAAAATCATCTTGAAAAATGATTTTAGTTGATCGTTGATTTCTTCGGGCTTGAGTTTTTCAAAAATTTGTCCAAAAAATAAATCAAGTCTATCCTTTTTACAGTTAAAAGTTTTGAACGTGTCATGAACAAGTTGATTTGAAACAAATTTCCAATATTCCCTCATGACAACATCTCCCTCAGCAGGTGACATTTGGGAATGGGACACCAACTCTTCAATCGCTATCTTAACTCATGAATTCTTAAATTTTCATTCGCCATGACTGTTGGATTCAAACATGTTGCACCCAAAACAAACCTTTTATTTAGGGGACTTTTTTCAATAAGTTTTTTAAACATTTCAACCAAAAATTTTTTGCAATCTCTTAGAAACTCCTGGCATTCACGCTCTTTCATTTTTTTGAGACATGCTCTAGCGCCAAATCCTATATCAACGGAGTTATGAAATAGAAGGTTCTCTCCATCGGTTATATCTATTTTTCTCAATTTTGAGGATGTCACAGCTGTTTCTATCACTTTTTTTTTTTAATAAATCTTCCACCTAAACTTTACATTAAAGCAAAAACTTCTTGATGGATAAAAGGGAGGAGAGGATCGTTCTTTTGAAAGTATGTCAAATATTCCTCAAGTTCTTCTGTAATCATGGCCGAGAATTGCAATTTAGCTTCAAGTGCATGGTCATTTGTTAATATATCTTTTACAATAGAAAAGTTTCCTGTAGCAGGTGGTTCTTTTATTTCTGTCACATACTTTTTTAGATGTGTCATGATCTCCAGGGCTCTTCGAATCACACCAGAATTCTCTGTCCATCTGACAGCACAAAACTTTTTAGGAAATACCGCAGAACCAGTCAACTGGCGATATACCGCCCTTCTGGACGGGTAGTTTTTAAATAATCTGTATATAGCCCTTAAAAACTCATTAAGCTTCCACCCTACTTTTGCATGAGCTGTCTTGTATGCCCCATTTACAACATGCAAAGAACAAGTGCCAGTATCAATTATTTCCTTCCCACTAGTGAGAGTATTTCTCATATGACTCTTTAAATCAAAAATTAGTTTTAAATTCACATTAGGTCCATCAGTCAATAGCTGAATCAAGTTCTCAAGTGGCAAATTCTTCTCTCCAATACATGTAGTTAAGTTTTCCAATAAGTCAACTGCTGTAGATTTTTCAAGGAACATAGAATTTAAGTACCTGGTACAAACAGAGTTTGTTTCATCAATCCAATAATTGATCATTATATCCATCTGATTTTTTTTGCAAATGTCATTTAGACTCTCATCTAGAGATAAGGCATAAATAGAGCTTTTCCTTGCATTGGCTGATACTAAATTAGAAAAATATGGTCCAAGTCCATAAGTGATACTGTATGAAATTTTGTCTTTTTTCAATTGCATTCTGTTAGCAATAGGGCTGTCAGGAAACATTAACGGAAAGAGGTCAGTGGCTACTCCACCAGATCTGGAAGAAGTGTGTGACTGGACGCAAAAGATCGACCACAAAATTTCAGCCTTGGTTACACTGTCATTGACCAGAAAACCTGAAATCATATGACTGGGCTGAGATATTTCAGAAGTAGGCCTACTTAATTCCACCACCAACTAGGCTTAACACTAGATATATCTTTTGAAGTATTAGGCCTACTAGGAAAGCTACCACTAGGTCCATCACCAGCTAATATACTACTAGGGTTTGATCCATCACCATCTGAACTACTGGGCTTAATTGTGTTAGTAGGTCTAAAAGTAAACATTGTTAACTGCTTACCACTTTTCAGGTTACTTTCTAAAGAGATGTGTTTTTTGCCCTTTGAATGGGAGGTTAAAGCATTAAGGCCGGAGTGAGACACATCAATTTTTTTTTTACAAAGTGAACAAAAACCTGAGAATAAATCCTTTCCCTTTTTCAGCCATAGTCTATAGTTTTCGTCCTCCAGCCATATATCCTGGAATCGGGTTTTTCGTGCCATTTTTAAGAACGTTGGTCTTATTAATTTCACAACACTTTCAAACTTCGCACTTCACAACTGATAAAACCGGCAAAATGTTTAAACCAGTTATACAAATAACTGAGTTGTCCAACCGTAAAAAATGTAATTTAATTGGTTTTGTACGCTTGAATACTAAGAAGAGACCAACTGACGAGTACTGTAACTGTGATAGGAATGCGATATCGATGTTTTCAAAACATCGATGTATTAGAACCGATGTTTTTGCTATCGATATTTTTTGTTCGATGTTCAATATTCTAAGATGTCAATTTTTTTTCTTCTTTTCAGTAAAAATTATCCTGAAAAGAAGGAAAGAATTAACATTTGAGATTATTTATTTATTAACCCGGCTAGAAAACGAAAGTGGCTAAGGTAAATAGATTACACAGGTATACTAACTCTCGACTAATCAAAATCCTTCTCGGGCTGACGTCACTCAGAGGTGATTCACAGGCTTTTTGGTTTCAAATTGGTAGTTTGTGATTGATTCGAAAATAAATTTGAAACAGTTTTCCTATTTTATTTACAAGTTAATTTTAGTCATAAAAATATCTTTCATTTAATAAATTAACTTAGATTTCGTGAAATAGTTCTGGCAATGATTCTATTTATTTTATTTAAAAGACTTTCTTGAAACAACCTTTTCTTATTTTTACTTTTATTTACTTCAAATAAGTAATCATCTAAAGCTTTTCTATTTAATTTGAAAGTATTAAATAGGCAAAAACTTAAACGATACCAATATGATATAATGTATGGCAGCCATTTTAACAGGTCCACCAAATTGACGAGTAAATTAATTAAATAAAATAAATATTAAATTGTTTTATTGAGAAAAGGAATATATTTAATTAAAATAATTAATGAATGTTCAAATTATATTCGAGAATTGTGGTAAGTAAATAACCAGCCAGCTAGAAAAGCGAATAGAGATATTTGTGTCGTGGCAGATGTTTTCCAAGAATTCAGTAAATAACATTCTTTTGGGTTGTGATCAACAAACAAGGGACATCGTGTCGCCACAAGAAACGGCATGGGAACCCAGAGGAATGTGCAGCTAGCCTTCACCCAGGTTCCAAGTATGAGATAAGTGATTGGTTAATGAAAAATATAGCCTCAGAAAAGGAGGTACGCTATAGGCTGACAGTATGAAGGAGAGGGAGAACCACTTTCGTATCTGAAACGGTCTGGCAACTGACGCCAACAGCCAGGACACTCGGTCATTCCTTTTCTGACAGTTGTAACAGTAACTATATGGAGGTCCACAGGACTCCAACTTGTTGCACAAAGTGTTTAATAGTTTATAATTTAACTTTGGTTTTTTATTTTTCTGTTTTCTGTAAGCAAATTGAAATTAACATTAGAAACTTTATTAGTATCAGTTTAGTTGATAAAATAAAATCTGTCGCCATGCGGTCACACCGGAACCATGATCTATTCAGATAAGTGTAGCTATAAGTCTTTTTTTAAAAATGTTTCAAAGAATTGTTTTTTAGACAGTTAATCAAAGCTCAATTTTCATGTAATAACAAAATTTGTCAGAAAGTAAAATACAATAACTTTAAAAAATAATGTTAATAAACTAATTTTATAAAGCAAGTCTTGATTTCTTGATTATACAGCTCCACCGAATTACCCACATTTAAACCCTGAGATCATTTAAGAGTAATAATTCTAATTAAAATAAATTTTTATCAAATTAAATAAATAATTTAAATTAATGTAACCTCACAAGGTGAGACGTTACAGATTGGTGCCGACCACGTGGGGCTGTAGAATACTTTTCAAGTATATTGAATTAAATATATTTAAATATGTTTAAATATAAATTCATTAGAAAATGGTAAATCCATTTGAATTTCATTTAAATTAAATTGAGTAATTGAGTGTACAAATTGAAAATTTTTGTAGGTTATATTTTTGAACTTATTGAATTCTAAAAGACAATCATGTCAAATGTAGACATAATACAGAATACGGAAATTGACTCCGAAGATTCGGACACTTCTTTGAGTGTCATTAGAGAAATTAACCTAAATAAAAACAAATTTGATGAGGATAAGCCAAGCGTAAATATGGAGAATACATTAGCAAATATTATGGAAATGCTAGTAAACATGAATACTAAACATGATAACTTTGAAACTAAACTGAACAATAAACAAGATAATTTTGAGACTAAACTCAATAATACAGGGTGCGGCGTGGAAACTTACTCTTTTAAAATAATCACAAAGTAAAAAGTATTAAAGATAGCGTTTTAATTCTTTCTTTTTTACAAAGAGCTACATTTAAAGTTTCGTTGGGTTTACTTACAAGTTTAATTCTTGAATATTACATCATGTAGGTGACCCCCATGCTGTTCAATACATTTTGTCAGACGAGATCGGAAGTTTCGCTCCACCTTCTCAAGCATGTCTGGACCAATGTCAGCAATAGCAACGCGAATGTTGTTCTTCAGTTCAGCTAGGGTCCTCGGACGATTGGTGTACACCAAGGATTTCAAGTATCCCCACAAAAAATAATCGCAGGGGGCTAAGTCCGGCGAGCGCGCTGGCCACTGGAGATCGCCCCTTAAGGAGATCAGGCGTTGTGGAAAGTGTTCGCGCAAGGGAGCCATTGAAGCGCGTGCTGTGTGAGCCGTGGCCCCATCTTGTTGAAACCACACATTTCTTACACCAAGTTCATCAAGTTTTGGAAGGAAAAACTCTTGAATCATCTGAATGTACCGTTCAGAAGTGACTGTAACTGCCCTATCGTTCTCTTCAGAAAACCATGGGCCTATGATGCCAGTCCTGGATAAGGCACACCAAACAGTCACTCGTTCTGCATGAAGGGGCTTCTCATGAAGTTCTCGGGGGTTCACACCACTCCAATATCGCATGTTTTGCTTATTCACACACCCTGACAGATGAAAATGTGCTTCGTCACTAAAAAACACAAGTGCGTTGTTAGGCAAGTTTTCAACGATGGCTTCACATGCCCTTTGTCGTGAAACAAAATCACGTGGATTTAGTTTTTGCACCACTGCCAGTTTGTAAGGGTGGAATTTTAAGTCTTGGTGCAGAATTCGCCTAACTGTGCGATCTGAAATTCTAAGCGCAGATGCATGTTTTCGTGCGGATCGCTTAGGTGATTGCAAAACCGCCTGCCTTACTCTCTCGACATTTTCTGGCGTTCTAGTGGTTTTGGAAGGACCTGGTTTTTGTTTCCACACACTGCCTGTATTCATAAAAGTATTCACCCACTGAACGATTGATGTTCGACCAGGAACACGACCAGTGGGCGCGACATTAAACTGCCTCCTAAACGCACGCTGGGTTGCAACGATAGACCGGCCACTAGAAAAGTACACAGAGACTGCGAACGCGCGCTCCTCTCTCGACCACTGCATGGTTGCAACTGAACTGAGTGGACGAAAAACTTCATAGCCCGCCCACCAGATTGCGCATGGCCCCGCCTTCCTAGGACTAATGGCCGCCACGTGGCGCGTAATTCAAATAAGTAAGCTGCACCCTGTATGAAGGATAACTTTGAAACTAAATTTGATAAGTTTAATACTGACATAATAAAAATGAATAGTGAGACTAATGTAAAACTTGATGAGCTTAGAAAAGATGTCAATGAGAAGTAAATTAGATAAACAGATAGAACAAGTAATATCAGATGTTAGTGAAGAAATTAAAATAAAAGAAAATAATATCAGGGAAGAAGTAGAGAATAGAGATAGAAAACAGACAGTAAAAATAAATTATGTTGAGGAGAAAGTAAGTGAAATAAACAAAACATTATTGGACAAATGCATAGATCTAAATGTTAAACTAACTAGTGTAATTGATGAAGTAGACAATCAAATGAGCAAAGTAAATGATAGAGTAGAAGAACAGATAGGGCATCTAAACACTATCATAAATGATAAAATAGAGAAAGCTCTAACACTTAATAACACTAACTTAGAGTGCAAAATAAATGATTTTAAAGATCACATAAATAAAGAAC
Source organism: Stictocephala bisonia (assembly GCA_035578905.1). Taxonomy (NCBI): domain Eukaryota; kingdom Metazoa; phylum Arthropoda; class Insecta; order Hemiptera; family Membracidae; genus Stictocephala; species Stictocephala bisonia. The sequence goes on from JAQJVL010001118.1 coordinate 203,870, forward strand.
TAAAAATAATTAGTGATAAAACCAACACAATACAAACAAATAGAGAAAGATCTGCAGTGAGGGCCAGTAGTTATAACACTCATATAGGCAATGTAGACACACCACTAGATAAAATTATTGTTGATGACAACAGAAGTAAAATAACACAAAACAGTACAAACAACAAAACAATATCTAGCACCAGTGCAGAATTATATTTAGTTGATTTCTATCTAGACTCTAACAAATGTCACCCGATGACATTTATCAAATTTGCAAAAAAATTTGTAGACCTATCAGAGGATTAATGGGACTGTCAGATATTATTTATCATGAAACATTTGAAAGGGGAATCTAGTGTATGGATCAGAAATAGACTAGACAAATGGACTAACTTTTTTGAGTTTGAAAATGAGTTCAGGAATAAATACTGGGGTATTAATAAACAAAAAGAATTTGAAAATAAATTGATGGGGGGTGGTAACTATGATGTGCATAAAGATGACATGGTGAACTACATAATGGAATACTATAACATATCATGCTTTTTAGATCACAAATTAAATATGAAAACTTTTCTTAGCTTCATATCACGACACCTACCAATAGGCATTAGTGAATCAGTAGCAACAGCTAACAACATACAAAATGGAGATGATTTAGAAACTTATTTAAAACAATTAAACAATGTAGGAAAAACTCAGTTTGAATCTAACAATAGGTCACCCAGAAGACAATATGAGTATAACAACAGACAATCAAATACTAAAACATATGCTAGTGACAATTCAATTAATAATAATCACAGTGAGTTAAGAGAGAACAAGGAGGTTTTCAGACACAGAGAAAACAATAATGACAGACGAGGAAATCATAGAGGCAATTTCAGAGGAAATTATAGAGGTTCAAATAGAGGACAGGGCAACAGTTATCATAACAGTAGGGAAGATGTTAGGAATGAATGACAATTACAGCAAAGCACAGACACACATAGGCCTAGGGAAAATAAACAATATCAGTGCAACATAGAACAAATAATAGAGAAACCAATATTTCTAAATTATGAGTTAGTAGGAGATAGTCAGTTAAGTAGGTTTGCTCAAAATATGTTAAACAAAACTCCAGTATTTGTGTCAAATAAAAGAAGAATAGGACTTTGTGTCAGTGGTCAAAACATTCCTGAATTGAAAAATGAACTAAAATTGAATAAAAATAATCTAAATGACAAACTTATTATTATGATAGGTACAAATGACTTCTTACAGGGAATACCAATTAAATACATTATAAATGAATATAAAACCATGATACAAGAGTTATCTAGTTGGAATAAAGATTTAATTTTATTAACATTACCTCCAATTCCAAAACTTGCAAGAAATGACTCTTTTCACTTTCACAAACTAAATGTATTCAATGATTTCATAACCTCTCTAAATAATGACAATAACATTAGAGTGATAAATATATCTAATGCATTTATGGACCCAGAATATAAGAACAGGTGTAACATAGACTTGTTTGAGAAAGAGATCTTTTCAAGAGGTATTAAAAAACCTGACTTTATTCATGTAAACAAAAAAGGATTTTGTATTATTCAGCAAAAAATAAATGATTTTATTAAACAAATGCAATCAGATAGAGAAAATAAAATCAAAGTTAACACTAATGAAATATTTTTACATGAAGACCTAAATAATGAATTAACTAATGAAAACAATTTTCATGAAATGCCTATTAAAGGATTAACTCACTTTCTACCAGAAATAAATGTAAAGATAGGACAAAAAGAATATAGATGTATAGTAGACTCAGGCTCAGAGGGCACTATTATTAGTCAAGACATATATGAGGAAATAAAAAATAATGTAGACTATAAAATACCACAACTACCAGTGAGTAATTTACAAATTATAGGAGTTACCGGTGTTAGATCAAAGAAAATAAACTATCAAGCACAGATAGATTTTGAAATAAATAATCAAATAATTCCTATTACATGCTTAGTAGTAAAAGAAATCCAGGCAGGAATCATTTTAGGATGTGATTGTTTTATGGAAAAATTAGCCAAAATAGATTTTGAAAAGAAATGTTTAGAAATCAAAATGGATGATAAAAAATTAATAATACCATTTGTCCCTAAAAACAAATTAAACATGGTAAATGGATTAAGAATAATACAGGTAGGACACATTACATGCTATGAAGGTGAACAAGAATTAAATAAAATAACTGATGATTTAATGAATATGATAGAAAAGACACACAACTTAACAACAAATGAGGACCTACATAAAGATTTAGATATGAATAGTGACATAATAATAACTAAAATAAATAAAATAAACATAGATAACCAAGATACATTAAAACAAATGAAAGAATTAGATTTGATAAATAATGAAAATAATTTTGAAAAACAAATAAATACAAAACTACAAGAAATAGTTAATGAAACTAAATTCCAAAATAAAGAACAAATTGAAATGTTAAAAAGAGTTTTATTAAAAAATAAACTAGTGTTCTCAGACAACCCCGGTTGTATAAAAAACCATGTAGCCAAACTAAATGTCAAATGTGAAGTACCATTTATAGGAAAACCATATCCAGTACCTTTTAATAAAAGAAAAGCAGTTAAAATTAATGTTAAAATTAAATTAAAAAAAAAAAAAAATTAAAAGCAGCAAAGAATGTTAAAATTAAATATGGGCTAAATTAAATCCCTATAACATTTAATTTTAACATTCTTTCTAACTCGGCTTCGACTGCTTTTCTTTTATTAAAAGGTACTGGATATGGTTTTCCTATAAATGGTACTTCACATTTAACATTTAGTTTGGCTACATGGTTTTTTATACAACCAGGGTTGTCTGAGAACACTATTTTATTTTTTATTAAAACTCTTTTTAACATTTCAATTTGTTCTTTATTTTGGAATTTAGTTTCATTAATATTCTTGTAGTTTTGTATTTATTTGTTTTTCAAAATTATTTTCATTATTTATCAAATCTAATTCTTTCATTTGTTTTAATGTATCTTGGTTATCTATGTTTATTTTATTTATTTTAGTTATTATTATGTCACTATTCATATCTAAATCTTTATGTAGGTCCTCATTTGTTGTTAAGTTGTGTGTCTTTTCTATCATATTCATTAAATCATCAGTTATTTTATTTAATTCTTGTTCACCTTCATAGCATGTAATGTGTCCTACCTGTATTATTCTTAATCCATTTACCATGTTTAATTTGTTTTTAGGGACAAATGGTATTATTAATTTTTTATCATCCATTTTGATTTCTAAACATTTCTTTTCAAAATCTATTTTGGCTAATTTTTCCATAAAACAATCACATCCTAAAATGATTCCTGCCTGGATTTCTTTTACTACTAAGCATGTAATAGGAATTATTTGATTATTTATTTCAAAATCTATCTGTGCTTGATAGTTTATTTTCTTTGATCTAACACCGGTAACTCCTATAATTTGTAAATTACTCACTGGTAGTTGTGGTATTTTATAGTCTACATTATTTTTTATTTCCTCATATATGTCTTGACTAATAATAGTGCCCTCTGAGCCTGAGTCTACTATACATCTATATTCTTTTTGTCCTATCTTTACATTTATTTCTGGTAGAAAGTGAGTTAATCCTTTAATAGGCATTTCATGAAAATTGTTTTCATTAGTTAATTCATTATTTAGGTCTTCATGTAAAAATATTTCATTAGTGTTAACTTTGATTTTATTTTCTCTATCTGATTGCATTTGTTTAATAAAATCATTTATTTTTTGCTGAATAATACAAAATCCTTTTTTGTTTACATGAATAAAGTCAGGTTAAAAAACCTTCATGTCATCTTTAATACTTCAAGAGGTATTAAAAAATACCTCTTGAAAAGATCTCTTTCTCAAACAAGTCTATGTTACACCTGTTCTTATATTCTGGGTCCATAAATGCATTAGATATATTTATCACTCTAATGTTATTGTCATTATTTAGAGAGGTTATGAAATCATTGAATACATTTAGTTTGTGAAAGTGAAAAGAGTCATTTCTTGCAAGTTTTGGAATTGGAGGTAATGTTAATAAAATTAAATCTTTATTCCAACTAGATAACTCTTGTATCATGGTTTTATATTCATTTATAATGTATTTAATTGGTATTCCCTGTAAGAAGTCATTTGTACCTATCATAATAATAAGTTTGTCATTTAGATTATTTTTATTCAATTTTAGTTCATTTTTCAATTCAGGAATGTTTTGACCACTGACACAAAGTCCTATTCTTCTTTTATTTGACACAAATACTGGAGTTTTGTTTAACATATTTTGAGCAAACCTACTTAACTGACTATCTCCTACTAACTCATAATTTAGAAATATTGGTTTCTCTATTATTTGTTCTATGTTGCACTGATATTGTTTATTTTCCCTAGGCCTATGTGTGTCTGTGCTTTGCTGTAATTGTCATTCATTCCTAACATCTTCCCTACTGTTATGATAACTGTTGCCCTGTCCTCTATTTGAACCTCTATAATTTCCTCTGAAATTGCCTCTATGATTTCCTCGTCTGTCATTATTGTTTTCTCTGTGTCTGAAAACCTCCTTGTTCTCTCTTAACTCACTGTGATTATTATTAATTGAATTGTCACTAGCATATGTTTTAGTATTTGATTGTCTGTTGTTATACTCATATTGTCTTCTGGGTGACCTATTGTTAGATTCAAACTGAGTTTTTCCTACATTGTTTAATTGTTTTAAATAAGTTTCTAAATCATCTCCATTTTGTATGTTGTTAGCTGTTGCTACTGATTCACTAATGCCTATTGGTAGGTGTCGTGATATGAAGCTAAGAAAAGTGTTCATATTTAATTTGTGATCTAAAAAGCATGATATGTTATAGTATTCCATTATGTAGTTCACCATGTCATCTTTATGCACATCATAGTTACCACCCTCCATCAATTTATTTTCAAATTCTTTTTGTTTATTAATACCCCAGTATTTATTCCTGAACTCATTTTCAAACTCAAAAAAGTTAGTCCATTTGTCTAGTCTATTTCTGATCCATACACTAGATTCCCCTTTCAAATGTTTCATGATAAATAATATCTGACAGTCCCATTGATCCTCTGATAGGTCTACAAATTTTTTTGCAAATTTGATAAATGTCATCGGGTGACATTTGTTAGAGTCTGGATAGAAATCAACTAAATATAATTCTGCACTGGTGCTAGATATTGTTTTGTTGTTTGTACTGTTTTGTGTTATTTTACTTCTGTTGTCATCAACAATAATTTTATCTGGTGGTGTGTCTACATTGCCTATATGAGTGTTATAACTACTGGCCCTCACTGCAGATCTTTCTCTATTTGTTTGTATTGTGTTGGTTTTATCACTAATTATTTTTAGTTCTTTATTTATGTGATCTTTAAAATCATTTATTTTGCACTCTAAGTTAGTGTTATTAAGTGTTAGAGCTTTCTCTATTTTATCGTTTATGATAGTGTTTAGATGCCCTATCTGTTCTTCTACTCTATCATTTACTTTGCTCATTTGATTGTCTACTTCATCAATTACACTAGTTAGTTTAACATTTAGATCTATGCATTTGTCCAATAATGTTTTGTTTATTTCACTTACTTTCTCCTCAACATAATTTATTTTTACTGTCTGTTTTCTATCTCTATTCTCTACTTCTTCCCTGATATTATTTTCTTTTATTTTAATTTCTTCACTAACATCTGTTTTTACTTGTTCTATCTGTTTATCTAATTTACTTCTCATTGACATCTTTTCTAAGCTCATCAAGTTTTACATTAGTCTCACTATTCATTTTTATTATGTCAGTATTAAACTTATCAAATTTAGTTTCAAAGTTATCCTTCATTCAGGGTGCAGCTTACTTATTTGAATTACGCGCCACGTGGCGGCCATTAGTCCTAGGAAGGCGGGGCCATGCGCAATCTGGTGGGCGGGCTATGAAGTTTTTCGTCCACTCAGTTCAGTTGCAACCATGCAGTGGTCGAGAGAGGAGCGCGCGTTCGCAGTCTCTGTGTACTTTTCTAGTGGCCGGTCTATCGTTGCAACCCAGCGTGCGTTTAGGAGGCAGTTTAATGTCGCGCCCACTGGTCGTGTTCCTGGTCGAACATCAATCGTTCAGTGGGTGAATACTTTTATGAATACAGGCAGTGTGTGGAAACAAAAACCAGGTCCTTCCAAAACCACTAGAACGCCAGAAAATGTCGAGAGAGTAAGGCAGGCGGTTTTGCAATCACCTAAGCGATCCGCACGAAAACATGCATCTGCGCTTAGAATTTCAGATCGCACAGTTAGGCGAATTCTGCACCAAGACTTAAAATTCCACCCTTACAAACTGGCAGTGGTGCAAAAACTAAATCCACGTGATTTTGTTTCACGACAAAGGGCATGTGAAGCCATCGTTGAAAACTTGCCTAACAACGCACTTGTGTTTTTTAGTGACGAAGCACATTTTCATCTGTCAGGGTGTGTGAATAAGCAAAACATGCGATATTGGAGTGGTGTGAACCCCCGAGAACTTCATGAGAAGCCCCTTCATGCAGAACGAGTGACTGTTTGGTGTGCCTTATCCAGGACTGGCATCATAGGCCCATGGTTTTCTGAAGAGAACGATAGGGCAGTTACAGTCACTTCTGAACGGTACATTCAGATGATTCAAGAGTTTTCCTTCCAAAACTTGATGAACTTGGTGTAAGAAATGTGTGGTTTCAACAAGATGGGGCCACGGCTCACACAGCACGCGCTTCAATGGCTCCCTTGCGCGAACACTTTCCACAACGCCTGATCTCCTTAAGGGGCGATCTCCAGTGGCCAGCGCGCTCGCCGGACTTAGCCCCCTGCGATTATTTTTTGTGGGGATACTTGAAATCCTTGGTGTACACCAATCGTCCGAGGACCCTAGCTGAACTGAAGAACAACATTCGCGTTGCTATTGCTGACATTGGTCCAGACATGCTTGAGAAGGTGGAGCGAAACTTCCGATCTCGTCTGACAAAATGTATTGAACAGCATGGGGGTCACCTACATGATGTAATATTCAAGAATTAAACTTGTAAGTAAACCCAACGAAACTTTAAATGTAGCTCTTTGTAAAAAAGAAAGAATTAAAACGCTATCTTTAATACTTTTTACTTTGTGATTATTTTAAAAGAGTAAGTTCCACGCCGCACCCTGTATTATTGAGTTTAGTCTCAAAATTATCTTGTTTATTGTTCAGTTTAGTTTCAAAGTTATCATGTTTAGTATTCATTTTTACTAGCATTTCCATAATATTTGCTAATGTATTCTCCATATTTACGCTTGGCCTATCCTCATCAAATTTGTTTTTATTTAGGTTAATTTCTCTAATGACACTCAAAGAAGTGTCCGAATCTTTGGAGTCAATTTCCGTATTCTGTATTATGTCTACATTTGACATGATTGTCTTTTAGAATTCAATAAGTTCAAAAATATAACCTACAAAAATTTTCAATTTGTACACTCAATTACTCAATTTAATTTAAATGAAATTCAAATGGATTTACCATTTTCTAATGAATTTATATTTAAACATATTTAAATATATTTAATTCAATATACTTGAAAAGTATTCTACAGCCCCACGTGGTCGGCACCAATCTGTAACGTCTCACCTTGTGAGGTTACATTAATTTAAATTATTTATTTAATTTGATAAAAATTTATTTTAATTAGAATTATTACTCTTAAATGATCTCAGGGTTTAAATGTGGGTAATTCGGTGGAGCTGTATAATACAAGAAATCAAGACTTGCTTTATAAAATTAGTTTATTAACATTATTTTTTAAAGTTATTGTATTTTACTTTCTGACAAATTTTGTTATTACATGAAAATTGAGCTTTGATTAACTGTCTAAAAAACAATTCTTTGAAACATTTTTAAAAAAAGACTTATAGCTACACTTATCTGAATAGATCATGGTTCCGGTGTGACCGCATGGCGACAGATTTTATTTTATCAACTAAACTGATACTAATAAAGTTTCTAATGTTAATTTCAATTTGCTTACAGAAAACAGAAAAATAAAAAACCAAAGTTAAATTATAAACTATTAAACACTTTGTGCAACAAGTTGGAGTCCTGTGGACCTCCATATAGTTACTGTTACAACTGTCAGAAAAGGAATGACCGAGTGTCCTGGCTGTTGGCGTCAGTTGCCAGACCGTTTCAGATACGAACGTGGTTCTCCCTCTCCTTCATACCGTCAGCCTATAGCGTACCTCCTTTTCTGAGGCTATATTTTTCATTAACCAATCACTTCTCTCATACTTGGAACCTGGGTGAAGGCTAGCTGCACATTCCTCTGGGTTCCCATGTCGTTTCTTGTGGCGACACGATGTCCCTTGTTTGTTGATCACAACCCAAAAGAATGTTATTTACTGAATTCATGGAAAACATCTGCCACGACACAAATATCTCTATTCGCTTTTCTAGCTGGCTGGTTATTTACTTACCACAATTCTCGAATATAATTTGAACATTCATTAATTATTTTAATTAAATATATTCCTTTTCTCAATAAAACAATTTAATATTTATTTTATTTAATTAATTTACTCGTCAATTTGGTGGACCTGTTACAATGGCTGCCATACATTATATCATATTGGTATCGTTTAAGTTTTTGCCTATTTAATACTTTCAAATTAAATAGAAAAGCTTTAGATGATTACTTATTTGAAGTAAATAAAAGTAAAAATAAGAAAAGGTTGTTTCAAGAAAGTCTTTTAAATAAAATAAATAGAATCATTGCCAGAACTATTTCACCAAATCTAAGTTAATTTATTAAATGAAAGATATTTTTATGACTAAAATTAACTTGTAAATAAAATAGGAAAACTGTTTCAAATTTATTTTCGAATCAATCACAAACTACCAATTTGAAACCAAAAAGCCTGTGAATCACCTCTGAGTGACGTCAGCCCGAGAAGGATTTTGATTAGTTGAGAGTTAGTATACCTGTGTAATCTATTTACCTTAGCCACTTTCGTTTTCTAGCCGGGTTAATAAATAAATAATCTCAAATGTTAATTCTTTCCTTCTTTTCAGGATAATTTTTACTGAAAAGAAGAAAAAAAATTGACATCTTAGAATATTGAACATGGAACAAAAAATATCGATAGCAAAAACATCGGTTCTAATACATCGATGTTTTGAAAACATCGATATCGCATTCCTATCACAGTTACAGTACTCGTCAGTTGGTCTCTTCTTAGTATTCAAGCGTACAAAACCAATTAAATTACATTTTTTACGGTTGGACAACTCAGTTATTTGTATAACTGGTTTAAACATTTTGCCGGTTTTATCAGTTGTGAAGTGCGAAGTTTGAAAGTGTTGTGAAATTAATAAGACCAACGTTCTTAAAAATGGCACGAAAAACCCGATTCCAGGATATATGGCTGGAGGACGAAAACTATAGACTATGGCTGAAAAAGGGAAAGGATTTATTCTCAGGTTTTTGTTCACTTTGTAAAAAACAAATTGATGTGTCTCACTCCGGCCTTAATGCTTTAACCTCCCATTCAAAGGGCAAAAAACACATCTCTTTAGAAAGTAACCTGAAAAGTGGTAAGCAGTTAACAATGTTTACTTTTAGACCTACTAACACAATTAAGCCCAGTAGTTCAGATGGTGATGGATCAAACCCTAGTAGTATATTAGCTGGTGATGGACCTAGTGGTAGCTTTCCTAGTAGGCCTAATACTTCAAAAGATATATCTAGTGTTAAGCCTAGTTCGGTGGTGGAATTAAGTAGGCCTACTTCTGAAATGAAGGCCTCAGGGAAAAAAGGGGCTAAGTCAGTTTTTTGTAATTTTTCAGTACAGCCTTTTTTAACTTCAAAGACTCAAATCTATGATAAGTATATTATAGATATAACTTAAAATAAAAATGTCTTAAACTATATCTTATTAATTACTTAAATGCAAAGTTTTTAGATTCAAATCCGATTTTAAAATTATATAAAAAATAAAATAATGATCAAACGTACATCTTTCCTGGGAAAGAAGGGGCTAAGTCACTTGATTCTTTGGAAGAAAGGAGGGAAAGTCCTTAAGTTACTTAGTGGTTGAAATCTAGCAACGTGATCTTTTTGAATAAAAAGCCAATAATTTTTCATTTAAATGATTTGTTTATTAATAAAATTACTAACTAAGAAATTATCTTGTTATGTCTTGTTATGGTAGAACCCCTCGGGCTTTAGCTATCTTTGTGTGGCAAAGACAATAGATACTGCTTAACATCTTCTTCACAAAACTTTGAAAGGTGTTTAACATCCTCATATTTAGCCTTTGCAATCGGTATTAATTCTGAAAAAAAAAAAAAAAAACATAATTTACAATTATGTTGTTTGTACCAGTATATCATTTTCAGTTTGAACTAGGCCTTTGTTAAATTTTTTAGTTAAAATGTTAACCTACCTTCATATAACAGCTCTGGGAGTAGAAACTCGTTGTCTGCCAAGTGCGAAATTCTTTGTACTCCCCGATTGGTAACAACAGCAGAGTTGAAATGTCCATTGTATGTATCCCGATGAAAAATGAAGCGTGGATGTGTCTTCATCATTTTCAATTCCCTTACTGGTCGAATTTTGAATAGGCATTTTTTAATATACTGTTTACTCAAATGAGCAGTCCACTGTCTAAACATGTCTTGGTCGACTTCAACTACATCAAAAGGCCGAGGTTTAATTCGTGCCTCGCGGAATACATCTGCCCATTGTTTAGGATGTTCAACCTTAGTTTTTTGTTTTACTATCCCCATATTCTTATCTGTCTCCATATAAGAGTGTCCTCTTATGGGGAAGCACACTTTTATCTCGTCAAATCGGTTTTCATTGTGGATTAAATTGTGGAGGAATCTGAATACCGTATAATTTTTATTCTGGCCTCCGCAAGAATCACAGAACACAGTTAGGCATCGAACTTTCATGTCTAGAATATTATATACAAAGTTATGGATCATTGAACAGACATCGTCACTACCTTTATTGGCAACGGTTTCTGGGTACGTGTAAAAAACACTTTGAGCCGTTGACAATATATGAATATTAAACGTGTATACAGACAATTGACGTCTGTAATATACGTCATTTGTTGATAGGTTTGGCACTGGTAGATTCTTTTGGTAATCAAAACAGATAGCTTCTTCAAACTCACTTAATAAACTTCGGGACTTAGCCTTCCTTTTTCTGATATAAAAAGTTTGGGCCTTTTTTTTGTGCAACGTGTGTTCTGTTTTAAGCTGTTCGAGTTTTCTATTCAAATCTCTCACTAAACTCACATCAGTTGTAAGACATACGTTACGTATTTCTTCCTCCACGTTTTTCATTTTAACAACAAATTCGTCACATAAGCTACAAGTGTCTTTTCTAGGATAACCGAAAGATATGTTGTGACCCTCAGAGAAAATTGTGCGGTAAGTCTCATAAGACACAGGTAAATCCTTATACTTTTCAATGTACAAATCGTACATTTTTTTAATATTGAGCTCCTCAGGAAGGTAGATTTTGCTTGACTCTGATAAGTTATAATGTCCCTTTCGTCCCTTAAACGAACGGATGTGTTCATTCACAGCATTATACTTTTCCTCAGACAACTTCCTGTGCTTTGAAGAGTGCTTACCTCGCTTGTCTTTCGGTGCCAATCCTGTGCTTTTCAGTTCCTTTTGTAGAATCTCCAGTTTCTTTTTCCCTATGCCATGAAGAGACAGAAATGCTTTACGGCATATAACAACTTCTTTAGACACATTATCTTCCATAATTCTTATTCTGTACGAGAAAGAAGCGTCACGAAAACTAGCCTGATCCTCATCTTTACGGGGCCGCCGATTTTGAATTTCTTGTACGGATATTAATCCACAAAGGTGGGCATTCTGTTCATTAACTGAAGACAATAAATTGAAATCCGTAATTATTTTGATCCTACTATGTTCAGGAATATTTTGGAAGCAATTGAGCTTACTGCACCGGCAGTCTGGCCCTGTTACGTGGCTTTGTAAGTTCAATTTTTTACTCACCTCAGACATTCGACCAAACTTTTTTCTCTTTTTTGAAGTGTTTACACTATGCACTTGATCTTGAAGATCCTGTTGATAATCATCACTGTCACTTTCCATAATTTTTAATAGCTAAATAAACAACTTCAATTTTCACAACACAGTACAAGGCACACAAAATCAAGTAACATAACCTCAAAACCCAGACAGAATACAACACGAAATGTTGAATAGTCACTGATCATGTGACTCACAGCTGACTTGCCTCCTTCTTTCCCTGTATCGCTCTGACTTAGCCCCTTCTTTTCCTGTACACTGTATTTTATTTTGCTAATAGAAATGACTTGGCTCATTTATTCCCTGTGGGAATGTTATACACATATACAAATCCAGAAGATCTATCGAATGACACCAATAACTCTATTTTGAAAAAAACATGACTTAGCCCCTTCTTTCCCTGTACCCTTCAAATATCTCAGCCCAGTCATATGATTTCAGGTTTTCTGGTCAATGAAAGTGTAACCAAGGCTGAAATTTTGTGGTCGATCTTTTGCGTCCAGTCACACACTTCTTCCAGATCTGGTGGAGTAGCCACTGACCTCTTTCCGTTAATGTTTCCTGACAGCCCTATTGCTAACAATGCAATTGAAAAAAGACAAAATTTCATACAGTATCACTTATGGACTTGGACCATATTTTTCTAACTTAGTATCAGCCAATGCAAGGAAAAACTCTATTTATGCCTTATCTCTAGATGAGAGTCTAAATGACATTTGCAAAAAAAATCAGATGGATATAATGATCAATTATTGGATTGATGAAACAAACTCTGTTTGTACCAGGTACTTAAATTCTATGTTCCTTGAAAAATCTACAGCAGTTGACTTATTGGAAAACTTAACTACATGTATTGGAGAGAAGAATTTGCCACTTGAGAACTTGATTCAGCTATTGACTGATGGACCTAATGTGAATTTAAAACTAATTTTTGATTTAAAGAGTCATATGAGAAATACTCTCACTAGTGGGAAGGAAATAATTGATACTGGCACTTGTTCTTTGCATGTTGTAAATGGGGCATACAAGACAGCTCATGCAAAAGTAGGGTGGAAGCTTAATGAGTTTTTAAGGGCTATATACAGATTATTTAAAAACTACCCGTCCAGAAGGGCGGTATATCGCCAGTTGACTGGTTCTGCGGTATTTCCTAAAAAGTTTTGTGCTGTCAGATGGACAGAGAATTCTGGTGTGATTCGAAGAGCCCTGGAGATCATGACACATCTAAAAAAGTATGTGACAGAAATAAAAGAACCACCTGCTACAGGAAACTTTTCTATTGTAAAAGATATATTAACAAATGACCATGCACTTGAAGCTAAATTGCAATTCTCGGCCATGATTGCAGATGAGCTTGAGGAATATTTGACATACTTTCAAAAGAACGATCCTCTCCTCCCTTTTATCCATCAAGAAGTTTTTGCTTTAATGTAAAGTTTAGGTGGAAGATTTATTAAAAAAAAAGTGATAGAAACAGCTGTGACATCCTCAAAATTGAGAAAAATAGATATAACCGATGGAGAGAACCTTCTATTTCATAACTCCGTTGATATAGGATTTGGCGCTAGAGCATGTCTCAAAAAAATGAAAGAGCGTGAATGCCAGGAGTTTCTAAGAGATTGCAAAAAAATTTTGGTTGAAATGTTTAAAAAACTTATTGAAAAAAGTCCCCTAAATAAAAGGTTTGTTTTGGGTGCAACATGTTTGAATCCAACAGTCATGGCGAATGAAAATTTAAGAAATTCATGAGTTAAGATAGCGATTGAAGAGTTGGTGTCCCATTCCCAAATGTCACCTGCTGAGGGAGATGTTGTCATGAGGGAATATCGGAAATTTGTTTCAAATCAACTTGTTCATGACACGTTCAAAACTTTTAACTGGAAAAAGGATAGACTTGATTTATTTTTTGGACAAATTTTTGAAAAACTCAAGCCCGAAGAAATTAACGATCAACTAAAATCATTTTTCAAGATGATTTTGGTCTGTTTTCATGGAAATGCTTCAGTTGAACGAAGTTTTTCATTCAACAAAAACTTCTTAGTAGAGAACTTGCAGGAACAGTCTCTGGTTGCACAAAGGGCTGTACATGACCATATCAACAGTCTCTCAAGTAAGATGGCAATTTTTTTTAATTTTTTTTTTATTACTAAAAAGTTTCTTGATACATGGCAAATTCCTAGTCTTATTGGGTTAAAATTTTTTTGAAATTAATATTTAAAAGATGGGAGACGGAGTACCTTTTTTAATACTAATTTATTTCAAAATTTTCTGTACATATTACCGAAAAGGTACAGGTCTAACGAAAATAGCTTTTTTGTAGCTATGTTTAAAAAAATTATCCTATGAAAGTAAATTCCTTTTGTAGGCTGCATTTTTTTTTACTGTAGATAGTATACACGATATATTATTAATTTTAATTTGCATTTTAATTATGATCGACTTATTGTTTCATTTTAACTTTTTTAATTATTCAAATTGCAGTTTTTATTTATACTAGGAATTATTCAAATCAAAATTTAATTTTCGTACTATATATAAATAAATCGAATTGAATCAAATTAAACGAATTTGACGAAAGTGAAAAATATTTCGGAACCCCTCGCTCTTTAGGCGAGTATCGACACTGGTCAACCACCATGGCTCTCGTCACCCCATGTTTCCGAAATCTTCTTCACACTCTCCCAGTTATCAAATTTAGAATTCTAGCTTTTATATTATTGTTTATCCTTTTTAATGATTTATTCATTTTTTCAATTACTGGTGTCGGTATTCGCCTAGAGCGAGGGGTCGTGGGTTCGATTCCCCCCGTGGCTCCGAAATCTTTTTCACTTTCGTCAAATTCGTTTAATTTGATTTAATTCGATTTACTTATATAGTAAATAATTAAATTTAGAATTGAATAATTCCCGGTATAATTAAAAACTGAAATATTATCGAATTACTACTTTCTTGCTAATTCTGGACCCACCATTAAAATCCCTTAGCTTAAAAATTCTTCACTTTTGTAGGAGGTGTCTCTTCTTTGACCATATCAAAGCAAATGATCCTAGAATACAGAAATGCTTCAGCTAGAAGAAAAGAAGCTCTGAAGTTGAAGAAAGAAAAGGAGGATGAAGCTCTACATGCTAGGAAAAGAGCTGCTCAGGAAATGAAAGATCTCAAGCAGAAAAAAACAAAGATTACTTGAGGAGCAAAGTGAACAGTTGTCTGCTATTGAAGCACAGTTGAAATCTCTTCAGAAGGACTTGTAAATATTTAATCATCTGTGTTGTGTAAATGTACATACTGACTAAATAAGTACTATAAGTAAGTAGGTCTTATTGTATTCGTACATAAATTTCTCGGGTGTTCTTCAGTAGTGCTAATAGGCTAGTGTATTAACCATTTTAACCAAATAGCCTGGATCAATTTAGGTTCTGCAAATTTTCTTTATTGTTAGTGCAATGTCACCGATTTTCGTAGAAAGTGTCCCCAAAAGTCCCCGAAATGTCCCCGATTTTTAAAATAGGTAATCAGAATCAGAATCAGAACTTTATTATCCATTAAGTACATTATATATATACAATAGGATTCGTCACATGTATACTAACTAAAACATTGGAATTTTTATTAAACTGTCCAAAGAGTCATATCATAGGTTAAAAAATCATCACAGTTGTAAAAGGCTTGTTTCTTAAGAAAATAGGAAACAACATATTTAAATCTACTTATAGATAACATTTTGACAAAAGGTGGTAATCTATTGAACAATAAGTACTGCTGGTAATAAAAACTATTAAAGGATTTATGTAGTCTAATGCAAGGTGTTGTTAGATCAGCTCGGTTTCTAGTTAAGTGGTTGTGACAATTTTCTTGTGTAGTGAAACTAGCAAGGTTTTCTTTGACATAAATCAGATTAGAATAAATATATAAACTTGGAAGAGTCATTATCTTTAAATCAATAAAGCTACTTTTACATGAATCTCTATTTCCTAAACCTAAGATACAGCGAATGGCTTTTTTCTGCCAGAGAAATGCTTTATTTGAATTACAAGAGTTACCCCATAATCGTATGCCATAATTTAAATGTGAATGAAAAAGTCCATAATAGGCTAGAAGTAGAGTGTCATGGTCTACAAGAGACTTAAGCTTTCTCAAGACAAAAGTAGCTCTAGCTAGAACTTTACATAACTGGTCAATATATATACAATAGGATTCGTCACATGTATACTAACTAAAACATTGGAATTTTTATTAAACTGTCCAAAGAGTCATATCATAGGTTAAAAAATCATCACAGTTGTAAAAGGCTTGTTTCTTAAGAAAATAGGAAACAACATATTTAAATCTACTTATAGATAACATTTTGACAAAAGGTGGTAATCTATTGAACAATAAGTACTGCTGGTAATAAAAACTATTAAAGGATTTATGTAGTCTAATGCAAGGTGTTGTTAGATCAGCTCGGTTTCTAGTTAAGTGGTTGTGACAATTTTCTTGTGTAGTGAAACTAGCAAGGTTTTCTTTGACATAAATCAGATTAGAATAAATATATAAACTTGGAAGAGTCATTATCTTTAAATCAATAAAGCTACTTTTACATGAATCTCTATTTCCTAAACCTAAGATACAGCGAATGGCTTTTTTCTGCCAGAGAAATGCTTTATTTGAATTACAAGAGTTACCCCATAATCGTATGCCATAATTTAAATGTGAATGAAAAAGTCCATAATAGGCTAGAAGTAGAGTGTCATGGTCTACAAGAGACTTAAGCTTTCTCAAGACAAAAGTAGCTCTAGCTAGAACTTTACATAACTGGTCAACATGGTCACTCCAAGTTAACTTATTGTCTAATCTGATACCCAATACTCTAACTGAGTTGGTATAGTTGATACTATCTTTGTCAATGTTGTTTTTCAGAGTGAATATTATTTTTTCAGTTTTGTTCTCATTAAGTGATAAAATATTTGCTAAGTACCAGGCTTTAGAACTTTGTATACAAGTATCAAGTTTTCTTTTAACATTTTCAAAATTTACATCAGAGCACAATATAGAGGTATCATCAGCATACAACACAGTTGTACATGGCACATTAAAACTAAAGTCATTTACATATATAATGAAGAGCAAGGGCCCAAGGACAGATCCTTGAGGCACTCCCGCAGTCAGTATCCTAGGCCTAGATAATACATTCTTTACTTTTACCATTTGATTTCTATTACTTAAATAGCTTTTAATTAAGTTTAAAACATTGTTTTGGATGCCATAAAATTCAAGTTTCTTTATTAGAATCGAATGTGAAACAGTGTCAAAAGCTTTACTTAAATCTAACATGGCACTACCTATTATTTGATTTTGTTCAAAACCCATTAAAATGAAAGTTACAATTTTTTCAACTGCCATGACTGTTGAATGCTTAGGTCTAAAACCGTACTGGAAGTTGTACAAAATATTATTGACAGAGAAGTAGTCATATAATTGATCAATGAGACAACTTTCAATCACCTTGCTTATCACTGGCACTATTGCTATAGGCCTATAATTTTCTGGCAAGTCTCTATTGCCTTTCTTAAAAATAGGGGTAACAATAGAAGTTTTCAAGCAGTCAGGAAATTCACCTGTTGCTACAGTTAAATTAATTACATAGGTAAGAGGAGCCAGAATGGCTTCAATGATATGTTTCAATACATAGTTAGACAAGCCAAATATGTCTTCACTACGAGATGAACTAAAGTTATTTACAATAGATCTGACAGCCACACTGTCTACATTTTCCCACAAGAAATTAGGTCTATTTACATCAGCACCTACAGATTTGTTCAATAAATTGATAAAAGTAGAATCAGCTTTACTAGTTGTAGGATTACTTAAAAATATATTATTAGGCACATTGACAAAGAAATCATTTAAATGGTCCGGTGAAAGAGAATTATCAATAACAGAGGTTTTATACTTTGATTCATTATTGATGATGTTCCAAGCCGTTTTACATTTATTTTTTGATTCAAAGATTAATTTACTATTAGCCTCTACCTTGGCCTGAGAAATGGCTTTGTAATACTTTGACCTAAAATCTTTGAACTTATTTTTGCTCGCAGTGCTACCAGAAATTTTCCAAATATCAAACAATGATAACAAATGAGTTCTCATTAATTTTAATTGGGGTGTGAACCAAGTTTTTGTAATGTTGGATTTTCCATTATTAAGCCTATTTTTTACAACAACTTTTGGGCAGTAAACATTGAAATAGTACGTCAGAACATTTAAAAACATGGACATAGCATCATTACAGTTACATAAAACATATAAATCGTACCAATTATAGTTTAAAAGACATTCATTAAAATTATACAATCTAGAGGGTGTTAACAAACGTTTTGTATTAACTACTTTACAATTAGCTGTAGGCCTGTTGTTATTTAGGCTAGTATCAGACAGTCTCAACGTACATACTAGGCCGGCGTGATCAGAAATTAGATCCTGTTCATACAATAGGCAGTCATAATGATCAGGTTTTAAATTACAAAATATATTATCGATGCAGGCATGCCCTCTAGTAGGCCTAGAATTAATATTGTACAAATTGAAAGATCTTAAAATATTTAATAACTGTTTAACTTCACTCTTGTTAAGTTTATTAATGTCTATATTGAAATCACCGGCTAAGGCCAACATGTTCAATTGTTTTTTTGAAAAGTGCAGTAAAAGATTTTCAAGTTTTTCTAAAAATAATTTCACATCAGAATCGGGTGTTCTATAGATACAAATTAGAATAGAATTGTAAGTTAAAAGCAAAATAGCAGAAGTTTCAAGAATATAATCAACAGAAAACTGAGACACATCTAAGCTAATGAACTGAATATTGTCTCTCACCATAATAGCAGATCCACCATGAGTAAGAGGAGCCTTTCTACTATATGAAGCTGCCAAGCTGAAACCATTTGGCACGTATAATCCAACCTCGGTTTCATTCAACCAATGTTCATTAATGCAGAGAAGATCAATGTTGTTTTCTTCTAGAACTATTTCAAGTTGATTTATTTTGTTTCTAAGTGATTGTATGTTTATCACAAAACATCTAACATTAACAAGAGTTGGCACTTTAATATGCGGCCCAAGTTGTGCATTAGGCCTATTCTGTTCTAAGAGGTCACACCTTGACTGTGTTCTTTCTCCAAAAAAGAATTATTACTCGTACTTTCCTTTGTACTTTCCTTTAAATCACCTTCGGCTCTTGATGATGGTCTGTTCACAAATTGTGACACGTACACGTTGTTAGGCCAAATATCTGGTAAATAAATATCTTTATACAGGCTTGATGGGACACCAACTTTAAAGGATGAGTATTTATCAGGGTGCTTTGATGTTAACTTATCAACACTGTAGCTTCCCTTTTTTACCTCATTTAGATAGTTCTTTATGTCATCACACTGTGTTTCAATACCGAATCTTGAGACAAACAGATACCGCACACGATCAGCAATGGTGAGGTTATGATTGCTAGTAGATTTCCCAGTAATAGAAGTTTTTCTGCTATTAGCACTGGGCCTAGGCCTAACTTTACTTTTCATATCAGTCTTCTCTCTACTTACTTGCCTCCGTGTTTTCACAGTTTGGAATTTAGCTTCAATAAGGCTCTCATGAGAGTTTTCAGATGTAGAAACAGATGAGTTTGTATCCAAAAGTTCTACCGTCCCAAACTCGGGACTTAGCCTATGTCTATGCTGTATGAAGTTATGATTTCTCATTGTTTGTGATGGGCCACAATTGTTATCCGATAGGTTAGTCGTCCGATTGAGTTGTGGATAAGGTGATACGGGTTTCACTTTGACAATTTCGGAGTAGGAGTTTTTTATGCCTACACCTGTATTCGATTGATTAAGAATTAAGTCATTTATAACCTCTGCCTGATTAGTCATAGTGGACTTTAAGAAAACGTTCTCTTCTTGAATTTTGGTGAGTCGACCACTGATGTCTTTATAATTTTCAGAAAGATCATGAATTTGATCAGTCAATAGTCTTAACTGGTTTTAGTCAGGTAACTGGTAGACACCCTGGAAGGTGATGGTCCCATGTGTTACAAGGTACGTAATGCATGATAAGTTGCACAATTATTTCTATGTACATCAATAAGTAAATGCCACAATCATAATTGTTGATTTGTTTGGCAACTGGTATGGTTGTCACTTCAATGTCATTCGTTCTATTAAAATAATCTTGCATATATTTTCCAATTTTCAGTGCATGTTGGAAATTATACAAACCTTCAGAGTCAATGTACAAGAATTTATTTTCATCAGTTATGTACAACAGTAAACTCCAATGTGAACCTGATCCTCCTGGCCTATCTACCGCAGGGGAGTCATTTACTGGGATTAATATATGTGATATTTCCAGTAAATTTAAATCATTAAGTAAGTCATTTCTTGGAAGTGGTTCTTGAAGACACTTTACTGCTTGTGCAATCACCGGATTCATCAGACAAATCTTTTTGTTACTAATTAATTGCAGATCTAAAAGCTTAAAGTAAGTGTTGATACATTCATCTGTAAGCCACTCGTTGTTTAAAATGGACATACTGATAAGGTCCTTTGACATTGAGGGGAAAGCAATTTCATTAAACACCATGTTTGTACTATTATTTACCTGGGTAATGCTACTATTTCCAGGTGTATGGATTGAACATACCGAATCTGATGCAAATGTATTGTCATCCTCAATACAGATACTGTTACAGGTGGACTTGTCTGATCTAGTTTCACTTATGCTATTTATGCTTTCATTAAGCTTAGATTTATTCATATTACTTACTTCTTCAGATGAGATTTAGTTTTCCAGACTTACTTTATCAACTTTTTAGAAGAAAAATAAAACTGTTCTATCTTAAATTTTAACTTTTTTCCATCAATATATTTTTGTAATTCCTTCTTTGAGCGAAAAATCTTTCCGCCGGGAGAAGTTACATAAATATCTTTTCTTCCCAGGTGAACTCCTTTTTTTCTGATAACCTCCTGTCGCTTCCATCCCTTTGGCAGTTGATTTTCATTCATTTTTTCCCAATACAATATAACTGTATTATATCTTTTTTTTTTTTTTTATTAAAATAACAACATTTACCGATTTTATAAAAACAAATAAAATTACAATATCAACTTACTATTTGTATATTGTCAATAAATAAGCGTACTTAGTCAATTGTATATAGTCAATTATAAAAATATTTTATCTTCACTCATAATAAGAACAATGTCAGCAGTGCATTCCATGATAATTCAATAATAATATTACAGTAATGTAAGCTTGCAATATTAAGTTTAAAAAAATTAAAATTTTAAAATTTAATAGAGTTAAATTGAAAATTTATTAAATATTTAAGTGTCTATAAAATGTATTTACATCCAAAATACTCAATATATTACTAAGCAGTTTTAGTCCTTGGCTATCATTATTGAGAATAGAAGGTTGCTGATAACAGATTGATGAAGGTCACTGAGCCTGTTTCATTGATAGCAAACACTCACCCATCAGTCTGCCTGAATATTTCTTCAAGTCACAGTGTACTCATCACTTTGCTCAATATCAAAATCTTAATATAAAAGTTAAATGTTTTAAAATTAATTATCTTTAATCAATATTTAAACAGACAAGTTCATGATTAGACGAGCTGTTTCGTGATTAATCCTCTTGAGTCAACTGATTAAAATAATGTTAATTTACAACTGAAGTTTGATGTTTCCAAATGGGCACAAATAAGTAAGTTGAATTCAATATTTTGAATGTCCTTAATTCATTTTAGTTTAGTTTAAATGTTTCCAATCTAATAAAAGTAAGGTTATATTTTACCTTTTATTTAACTTTATAATAATTTGTTAAAACACTACCAATATTTAAACTTATGTTCTCATTCAATAGAGTATTGAGAAAATTCACTGTTTACTAATTTTCAAACAAAATAATCACTTCATAATTTTAAAAAATACTTTCAAAATGAGACTGTTAAAAAGGCTACTTTAATAGGTAAACATAACCTCTCCATGTCTAACTAAGTTATACATAACACTCAAAAGTGAGTTAAAAAATGATACATTATAAGTTTTCAAAATTAAACGGACTAACTTTAAATATAAAATAGATTGAAAATATATACATAAATTATATAAAAATAAATACATAAAAATGTAAGCTGTAGTGTTATAGGCCTACACATTATACAAACATACAAAATGTTTAAAATATGAATAATTAAAATAATTGTAACTGTAACAAAATAATATAAAAGGTATTTAGCTCTATAATAATACATAAATGTTTATAAAAGTTACTGAAAAATATGTAAGTAGTATTTATATTGAGTTTAGCAGTGGGTCAAATATACAAAATGACCTAGCAGTTCTTGGATACTATTTTAGCATGTTCTAAACATAGAAACATTTTACATTCTTTACAATAATATTTTGTTTTCCTGTTGGCTTTAGAAGAACAAATTTTGCATCGTCCTGTACCAATATTTTGTGGTTCGTTGTCATTTTGAGTCTCGATGCCACAAATCTCAGCGATTCTCAGTTTGGTCAGTCTTTTTACTTGTGGTACGCTGTATCTGGTAATAAGGTGGGTTTTCATCAAATCATAGGCAAGATCTGTAAGAAACTTACGCCTCAATACTTTAGTGTCTGGTGAATTGAAACTAAAGATAATTTGTGAATTTACGCCTGCAATGTTCAAACATGTATAAAATATGACCATTGGCCACCGTCTTGTTGCACGTGCACACGTGTAGGATGCGCATAATTTGTCGACCACATCAACACCTGCTTTGGTCCTGTTGTAATCGAGAATTATTTCTGGCTTGTTCGTTTTTTCATCTATCAGATCATCATCGTGCATTGACGATATTAGAATTACATTTTTCTTAGGTTTTGGTATATGAGAAACTAAAGTGCAATCTTTCCTGAATGCAAAAACACCTGAAGGTGACTCCCTGCCTTTCCCTTCAATAAAAATCCTTGGAAGCTGTGGTTTGTTCTTACGTAACGTTCCAATCATAGTAAGACGATGTTCATTGATTAGTTTCTCACACAAGGGTATACTGGAAAACCAATTGTCTGTTGTAACATTTCTGGAAGTTCCACTTATAGGTTGGCACAATCTGTCAACTATTGATAGACCATCTGTTTTCAAATGCTCATAGGGTCCAGGGGGTTGTTTACCAATATAAACTTCCATATTTGATGTATAAAATAGTTTTGCATCGCAAAGACCATAGATTTTTATCCCGTACTTGGCAGGTTTAGATGGAATATATTGTCTAAAGGAACATCGTCCCCTAAACCCTACAAGCATTTCGTCGACAGTGACAAACTGCGACATTGTAAAATGTTTTTTGCAGTTCTCTACAAAAATATCAAATAGCTCTCTAATAGGAGCCAACTTGTCAGTTAGATGCCTGTCTTGTCAAGTGGTTTTATCATCGAAAGTAAGAAATCTCAATAAAAACCAAAATCTCTGTTCCGACATGGCTAGAAGAAATATTTCTGGAGACGTACCTTTACTACTGAAAAGCTCAGCAGCATTCAGCGTACTTGACTTCTGTACCCCAGATAATACCAATACACCGATCAAGGCACTGATCTCGTCTTTGTTTGTCAGCCTTGCATATGATGCTCGAAGATAATTACATTTTACACGTTCAATTTCTTGATTCGTGTGTGTGACAACTAAATCCATCATTTGATCGGTAAAGAAATTTTTCCAAATGTCTAAAGGTTCAGTAACGTTTTGTAAGTGATTCTTTACTTTGGGCAATGTAGTTACAATGTTTTTTTGACGTGTTCTTGTATTATTAGCTGGTGCTGTTGCATTCCACTTTGTACCATCCTTCCCAACATAAATCATATTACCAACCTCAAATATGGAAGGCATTTCATAGTCTGTCACTACCTTTTTAGTGCGCTTAGTTGCAGTTACATACCTGTCAGTTTTTTTACGTTTTCCTGTATGTTTAGTTTGTAGAAAATTATCAGAATCTTGTCTAATGGGGCCTAACTGAGCATGATGTTTGCTTATATGAGCATTATTCTGTATTGAATTATTATCATCTGAAAGTCTCTGCAAATTCAGTTGTGTCGATGAAGAGTTATCAAGAGGGGTAGTAAGTTGATCATTACCTGTTGTTCCGATATCAATGTCAGGATCATCATAATGTTTAGCATTACCAGTTTCGAACACCAATGACTGTTCACTGTCTGAACCATCTTGACCATTTGGATCTTCTTGATCTTCAGCTTCTTCGTCGTCATTTTCTGACATAATATCAGGCTCAGATGGAAAGGACTCTAGAAGCTTTCGAAGTCGATCTTGCTCCTTTTCGTAATCCATCTAAAATAATACAACCATTTTTAGTACACAAGTATAGTTATAAGAAATAATGAAACAGTACACCACGTCAAACAATCTTCAGATGGTTATCTACTGTTAAATATGTATAACATTATGTATTCAACTATCCTAAATAATTAATCAATATTTATAATCAGTAAATGTATTTTAACCCCTTAACTGCCGCCTGCTAGCGTCGTGTCATAAGCCCATTGCCGGGTTTTTATGTAGTATACGTATGTTTTGATTACATGTAATTTACTTAATTATTTTCTCATATTTTTTAAATTTTTTTTCTGTGTATTATAATAAGGTAGTTCAATTTGTGTTATTTTTGGGGTGGGAGGGGGTGATAAAAAAATTAATTTAAATTTGACTGTATAGTAATTAAAATATTATATAATATCTACTTACACATTTGATAGATTGTCTTGATGAAGAGGCACACACACAATGTAGAAAATACTATTTACAAACTATGTACAATATCTCTGTTCTTTAGAAGTGCTTTAGTTGATGGAAGTCAGCAAAGCAGGGCACCGCGCACAATGCCACGCCGCACGGCTCACAGACGTACCGAGTCTCGCGCCACTTTTGTTCTCGCCGCGTTGTATTCTTGCACACATGACACTGTCGACATGGGGCTGCTTTTTTTTCTGTGGGTGGTACATATGAAGGGAAGTGTCGGTCTGTCAATCTTGAAGGTTGTAGTCCAGGTGATGGTCTTCCACCTTTCTTTTGAGGGCGGGGTTCAAAGTTTTCCTCCAATAGTTGGCGCGCAATTGCCAAGTGGAACTGTTGTAAGGTAGACTTATTCCCACTCTGACACAGAAAAATTGCATGTGAGTTCAAAATTGTAAGGTCCATCAGGTGTAGAAAAGGTTTTTTATACCATATTTGGGTGCGCCTAATGCTTTCAACATTCACAATCATCATATCAGTTCTGTCAACTGCTCCCATATTAGAGTTATAATCATGGATACATTCTGGCTTTATCACATGCTCCTTGGTCTTGTGGTTTACTTTTCCGGTTCTAACCATTTTGTCTTCTTGTTGGGTGGTAATCATCAACACCTGTCTTTTGTCAATCCACCTGACTACCAAGCTTGTTCCATCGTTGCACACTTCTCTTTCACCAGTTTGCAATTCTTTGGTAAACTCGGGCATTCCCAGTCTACCAGCTCTAACAGTCCCGCAGGCGTTGGTTTTTTTCAAGTGTAGGTATTTGAACAGATCAGGGCTACAATACCAATTGTCGATGAAAATACAATGCCCTTTATTCAAGTAGGGACCCAGTAGGGTTGTGACAATTGCACCAGACTTCCCCAAGTTCTCTGTATCTAACACGTCAGTATCACTCCCTGTGTACACTATCAAGTCCAGAATATAGCCAGTTTCACAATCACATATGAGAAATGTTTTTATACTAAACCTACTTCGCTTTGACGGAATGAACTGTTTGAAACCAAGCTGACCTTTGAAAAGGAGCAGGCTCTCGTCTATACACAAATTTCGAAATGGTCGAAAGTTTTGCGAAAAGCTCTTTCTAATAAGATCAACAAGCCTTTTGATTTTGGTCAATTTACCATGAGCAGGAGGTAAAGTATTGCCTGAAAAGTGAAGTACTCGTAAAATATTTAGGTATCGGTTCTTCGACATATACGTCGAAACACAATTTTGTTGCAATGAATCTGTAGACCAATATAGTTCAAGTGATATTTTCTTGTTATGGACCATCAGCATTGTTACAGCCAAAATTACTTAGAACTCTTTTTTAGTCAAAGGTATCCAATTTTGAAGCCTAGATTTTTCGGACGGGGGAGCGCGAGACACTGTAAATTGGTATTGTTTATTCATCTCAGACACGATAAAATCAATTATTTCGTCAGTAAATAGTTTTTCAAAAACATTCAGTTCTGTACAGGGGTTAGGATACGTTTCAATGTCAACAACACCACTCAATGCATTATCAAACTCAAAGATCTCGGGTGAAAAATTATTTGTTTTCCAAACATGAGGGTATTAGGAAGCTTTTTTTGGTTTATATTTTTTGATTTCTTCTTTTTAGGCTTGAATGTTTTGACTTTTGGCTGGGTAGATTTTTTCTGTCGGGTAAGTTTTTTTCTGTTCAGTAGATTTTTTCGGCCGTTTCGCATTACTAGGCCCAGCTGCTTCAATATCAATGTCATCATTTTCATAATTTTCCAAAGGTTCAACATTTTGAAGATCGGTATAAATATCGATGTCATAATTTTCCAAAGGTTCGACATTTTGAAGATCGGTATAAACTAGGTTTTCATCTTCAGTTTCAGTAGGATCATCAACACTTTCTTCATTTTCGGATTCCAGAGTAGGCCTATAAATTGGATCGTTGTCATAGTCGTCATATTCAATACCTAATTCAGAGCTAGGGAGGTCAAGATACCTACGTATTTCATCCTCGTTCTCCATAAAAAATATAAATGAAACACACTGCAATAATCACTAAAACTCACACTACCACGTTTACAAAACTCGGCGATAAATACGCCGCCGATAAATCTAACAACGCACAATACCGTGGTGATACAGCCCGGAAATAAATCACAATGAACGAGACACGTGCTTTACAAAAACTACAAATTATTGCCGCTAGGTTGCAACACCGACCAAGCTGGTTCAGTGGCAGTCTTAGTAGTACAAAATATTACCGCTAGAATGAAGCAAGAGCCAGTATTTGGGCAAATATAACAGTTGAAAGTTGAAACAGCTGGTTGCATCGAAACGTGATATGACGGGCGTGGCAGTGTAGGCTAGACGCACGTGCACGTGATATCACGGGCGCGGCAACTAAGGGGTTAATAAAAACATACCAACATGCTTACCTTCAAATAATGTAGTGGTACGTAACACGTTTAGTATCTTCGGTGTGTGGCACCGTTGACGCGTTTAGTGTCTTTGGTGTACGGCACCGAATGACGTCACTGCTTGCAGAAAAATAACCTATAAATTATGAGCCAACAGCAACACTGAGGGGTGACTTGAAGGTACTGAGAAGTACAGCTCATACACTCTAGCGGTTGAGATATGCACTACGTTTAAAATCTGTATCGGACTCTCAGACCGATGACACTAATGAAAGGTTAAAAACTACCCTAAATAAATTTAAAAAAATATTTTTTAGCAACTTTAAATGTGTTTATAGTAATTTTTATACAGAAATAGTATCTAATAAGAGAAATTATAGTAGAATTTATAATAATTATTTGTTACAATGTTTTCACCCTTAAAAATTATCCCTTACGATGATATTAGTCTATTGAATGGAAAGTTTTTAAATATCTTGAAGCGCGTTGATGATGACATTGATATGAAATAATAATTACTTGTAATATAATTTGTTACATTTAACTGTTTTTAATATGAATTTAACCCTTAAAATCTTCCTTTATATCGAAAAAATAGCAGCGTTTTCATCCCTCTTATAATAAGTAAACAAATTAAAAATGAAAGTAGGCATTAAAATAAAAAAATATATAGATATATTCGAAAAATAAGTGCATTATATTTTAAAGTATATAAAAATTATTGTAACAAATTATAGATTAACATGCATCAAAATTTTCATCCTAGCTGTTATCTTCTTCGTCTTCTATTGGAGGGCAATTTTGACAGTCGCTGCCCGAACAATTTGCACAGGTTTCATTTCAAAACAGACCAAGTCTGGGGCAACCACAGCTGGATCCACATCCTTTTGTGCAACTCCAGAAAATTATTTTGAGTAGCTCATCTGGAGCAGGCATACTCTTCATTCTTATCGGTTCGACATTCGTATCATTCCTCATCTATCCCCAATCGGTAATATTAATATTTTTGTTTCCGAGCCACATTTGAGTTTGTAAATAAACCCTTTTTGTATGCTCATCTAGGGCAATTAATGTTGGCACAAGTGAAGATAATTTTACTGTGCAATTTTTCGTGGTGGCTTTCACAAAAGATTCGTAGTGCATCTGTTAAAGAAACGCTGAGTAATCTTCAATCTCATTCAATTTGTTTGGCTTTAATCTTTTGCAAGTCCGTATAATAAAATTGTGCTGTACCTTCTGGCTTCTCAAATGTCATCAAGATCTGAGGTGGTATCATAAAATACTTATGCTTTTTTTTCAAGTCAGATTGTTTCTCCATTAGATTAATACATTTTTTCCTTTATTATAAAATGCGCTAGTTGAGTCACAGCCAGTGAAACAATGACAAAAAATAATTAATTTGCCATTATTTGAATACTTTTATTAATTTAAAACTTTCCGATGAATATATGATCGAAGGAGCATTTTGTTTTCCTAATTTTAGGAAATAAATTTCCTCATCAATTTATATATCGACGTTTTCAGCTACCATAACTTTCTGCAATGTTGAATCATTTTGTATGGTTATTTCAACTGCAAATTCATCCGCTTCTCCCTGTCCTTGATAACATTCTATAGAGTGCTCTTTCAATTCGTCAATAAGAAATGATATAAACCTACTTTTGTTTTTTTAGTTAGATAAAAATTTCTTCTGAGTAATAGCTACACGCATTTCTTTTGTAAATTTATACTCCTTAGAAGAAATTTTGAGAGATCTACGATTTCTTTCCGAGGCCTTATTGCTCTCTTCGTCATAAGCATTAAAAACAACAGTTTATGGTTGCCAACATTTTTTTTTAAATAGTTGATGTATTCCTTCAATACTTTTTCAAAAGTGCAATTTGTTGGCCATATCAATTATATAATGGCAGTAATTATATAATGGCAATTTGCTTTATTAACCCTTAACCCTTAAACTACACACTCTAAAAACATACTTTAACTAACACACTGGGGTGTGAGACACCCCATTTAAAAAATTTTGTTATACCAATGTTTTTAGTGTAATCTTTGGTTTAACACACTCAGACATAGTACTTAGATTATTTGTACCTTTCATTGTTTTTTAACGCTTGTTCAGTTCTTATTAATGTACATAGTATAATAAAACAAATTCTTGTTTCAAAATTTGTAATGTTGTTAAAATATTTTTTGTGTAGCTAAGGAAAGGGAAATAAAAATAAAACAAACATTTGTATTTGAAGACTAGTAACTATATTCCATAAAAAAATACAAATATGTATGTTATATGTAATAGTTTACCTTAGCCAAGGTTGCTATTTGTTAGTCCAAACACTCAACGCAGAGTTCCACTCTGTGATCATCACACATTGGTCTGTGACAAGATGTGCAAGATTGTTTTGTTTTTCTGTCCTTCTTACGATCACAAAAACAACACCTTCTTTGTCGCCTTTCTTCTTGTGGCAAACGTCTTTCTTCTTCACTTTGAATGCCCAAAATACTGCATATCATGGATCGAATACTCCTGCGAAGTGTTGCAGTTCCAAGTATTTCTTGCAACAAGGGCTTGACAAGTGACAAGGACAATTCTTGCAAAAATTTTCTTCTTTTCAAAATTTTATTTTCAGTCTTTAGATTATACAAAATCATTCCATTGATTGCACTCTGATCTAACATAGCAAAAAATACCCTCATTGGCCACCTTTTTGAACGGCGGTGAACAGTGTAAGCGTGACACAGCTGGTCAAATGTATCTGTGCTCCCTTGGTGCTGTTATAAAACAAAATTACTTGTGGCTTTTTACTTGCCTCATCAATCTCCTTTGATCGATGCATGGTACTTAAAAGTATTACATTCTTTCTGGGCTTTGGTGAATAAGAGAAGCATTTTATTTGCATCAAACGCAAACAAGGATGAATCTTGTGGTTTCCGTGCTAAAAATGAGGGTGGAATTGAACGTTTGTTTTGTCGCATAATTCCTACCATTGTTATATTGTAATTCACAAGCATTGAATTAAATAGTGGCACAGATGAAAAATAGTTATCTGTCGTAACGTTTCTGTTACTCCCATGAATCGGTTCAGTAAGCGTTCGAACATAAAATGATGGCACATCTTCATTCCCCAGTGGGGTTACTTTCCCTACATATGGCATGGCATTAACTATATAACTAGTTTTACAGTCATTGAGCATAAAGATCTTTATGCCATACTTTTCCGGTTTACTTTTAATATAGACCCTAAAGGGACATCTCCCTCTAAAACCTACCAACTGCTCATCAAGAGTACAACATTCATAGGGAGTGTAGGATGATTTTGCATTATTTACAAATATATCCCATATTTTGTGAATAGGAGCAAACTTATCGGTTTCTCTCCTTTCAGCCCTGGTCCATTTGTCATCAAATATCAAACATTTTGATAGGAAACAAAACCGGTTCAATGGCATTGTACTTCGGTACACCGATGATCCAAATGTAACTGACCAAAGCTCATCCAAATAGCGATGACAATTTTTTTCCACGCCAGCTAAATATAGCAGTCCAAAGAAAGCTAACATTTTAACTTCGTTAGTAGAATGATGGTAGCTTTGAGGTTTTTTACAAACAATATGTTCTTACTTATCTCTTCATTCGTTCTAAGAACTATTTCATCTACTATTTGTTTAGTAATTTGTACCTTCCAAGCATCTAAAGGATTGGTTACATCTTTTGCTAATCCTTTAGCTCCAGGAAGATGTAGAAGTAGATTCCTTGCAAGTGGGCGTCCCCTCCTCTCCGGTTCTTCACAGCTCCACTTATATCAGTCTTTACCTAAAAGAGCTGCCACATTTCTCTGTCTTTCATTTGGTTCCACTTCACCCTCATCCGCACTCTCAGTATCACTATAGTCACTTTCATCGACAACATAGTCCGGGTCATCATCCGTGTCATCTCTTCCAAACAAATCGTCATAATTTTCGTCATCGGATCTAGGTTCCAGTAATAGGGATGAATTTCATTAACTCAAATTTTCTCTTGCCATTATACCACAAACAGTTTAAAATACAAACAACCTAGAAAACACACAATTTGTATCTAATAAAATTAACAAAATAACAATAAACAAGGCACGCACTAAAAATGACACACAGCCAAAAACAGTTCCGTAACCTACACACTGGGGTTTGAGACACCCCACACCAAACAAAAACGACCTTGTGCTTGATCCAGTAGCCAGACGGAACTAATCAACTACTGCAAAGTGTAGTGCAGGGAGCCAACCAAATTTACACCAAAGACAAAAATTCCTGTTTTTATTGTTGGCTTCATTACACTAAAAATAAAAAGCAGTGGGGTGTCACACACCCCAGTATGTTGTTTAAGGGTTAAGTAGCCGCGCGGCTATTTGTAACGTCAAGTCCCGCGCAGAGTGTCTCAAACACCCCATACTAAATATAGCCTATAATTTTATTTACTGTACTTTTCAAAAAATTAAGTTTTTATAATTAACTTTTAACTTGTTGTGTACCATTTGAATTGTTAAAATTTGATAAATAAAAATATTTACACTATTTAAAAAAATTAATTGCAAAAGTTTGCATTTTTTTTCTTTTATCGAATCAGTTTTACATTTTACACAACAACTTTAAAAAATGTTGTTTCTTTCTGTTTTTTGTTTTAAATCATATAAGTTAATTTTTGTTCTACAATCTGGTTTTGAAATATATTTTCATCTGGTACATAAACAGCGCTATCCTGAATATAGTTATTTTTATTCAGTAACAAATAAGAATTGCCTGGGTGACACAAAAACATACGCATATTATTTTTCAATTGTATTTATTTAAAAGTAAAATGTGAATACAGGATGGATATCTAATGGATATATAATTAAAAATGTAGTTTAACAATTAAATTTGAGTTTAAAAATTATTTTAAAATACCTCTTTCAACAAAGTATATGTTCATTCTGATTTGTCATCTTCTTGAGTTAGGCAGGCTTCATACACAGTTTTCATATGGGCAAGGCACATTGGAATTTTACACATTTCACATGAAGTTTTGACTTTTATGTCTTTATCCTTGGACATACTGTACATCTTGTCTTTCTTCTTTGATCGTTGTTTGTATTTACGGGTCCTTATACCCCTGGCCCTTGACCTGCAACTCTTCTTGCTGATTGACGAATGGTTTTGGGTAAACTTTGTAAGGTACATCTTGAAAGAGCTAAAGGTTTGACTAGCTCGAGAGCAATTTCTTTGAGAAACATTCTTCTCAAAATGGTTTGGTAGGATTATTGAATAAATAATCTGTGCGTTGACTCCTGCTAAGTCTAACAATCTGTAGAATAGGACTAACGGCCATCTCTTACATCTCCAAGAGGTTGAATATGTGCAAAATGTTTGGTCTACAATGTCTGCACCAGATTTGGTACTATTATAAAAAGTAATTACAGTATATCTGTTTTTTTCTGAACCCCGGTTGACTCATCAATATGATCATCATGATGAAAACTTGAAACTAGAATGACACTACTATTTTGTTTTGGGGCATATGAAAGAAGAGTAATTTTTTCTTGAAACCCAAATATGGTGCTCTAAGCTTCTCTCTTCTTGCTTGTCATTACCGGTGGAATTTCCACCTTGTCTTTTCTTATTGTCCCAACGTAAGTTAGTTTTTTATTTAGCAACTGGTTCAGTAATGGAATACTAGGGAACCAGTAATCTGCAGTGATGTTTCTATCACTATTTTTCAATTGTTGTATACTAACCGTAAAACAACATCACTTGGGCAATTAGAAACCTCGTATGGACTTCCTTCAGGTTGCTTACTGAGTTACACCTCCATAGTTTTTACATAATATGTCTTAGCATCTGTCAATGTCAATATTTTTAGACCATACTTAACAGGTTTACATTTCATGTACTGCCTGAATGAGCTACGACCTCTGAAAGGAACAAGCTGTTCATCAATTATAACGAATTCCCCCAAAGAATAGTGTTTTTCACAATTCTTTACAAATAATTTAAACACCTCTCTAAACGGTGCAAACTTATAAAACTTGCGTCTTTCCTCTCTTATCATTTATGTTATCAAATCTTATACACTTTAATAAAAAAATAAATCTATTAAAACTCATACTGCGATAAAAAATTTCTAAGCCACTGCCATCTTTACTCCACAGTTCCCGTAAGTTTTGGTGGCCAGATCGAATCAAACCAGCAAATAATAATAGACCTAAAAAAGCTTTTGATTCAACATGATCTGTTTGTTTGCAATCTGTGTCCCTAGAATAAAGCCCACTTATTTTGTTTATATAAACATTAGTATTTATGGTGATAGCTTGTATTATTTGATCATCTACAAATAAATGAAAGCATTCCAATGATGTTGTTGTCTGCTTAGCATTTTTTACAGGTCCAGGAAAATGTTTCACAATGTTCTCTGCTCTAGTACAGACATTAGCAACTGTATTACAAGTACGTTTCCAAAATGTTTTTTTTATCTTTTCCAACTAAATAATTTCTTGATCTAGGACTATTTATACATACTTGAGCAATATCACCACTCCCCATTACAACTTCTTCAATAACATCATCAACCGTGTTCCTTGGTTGTGAATTGTCTGAATCTTGAGTATTGACTGAATCTTAGACTCTAGTCTTCTGCTTCTTGGTTGGAGGTTGATTACTAATATCCTCTTCAGTATCACTGTCCTCTACAACTGAGGTATCATTACTTCCAAGAACAAAGTCTGGATCGGCATCGCTGTCATCAGGAATGGAGCATGTATCATAATCTGACTCACTAACATGATCTTCCTCGTTATGGTCAGAATCAGAGATAATATCATTATAACTACTATCACCCTCACTATATTCCTCCATAAGGTACTGCCGAATTAAATCGGCTTGATTGTCTAAATTATCCTTTACAACTCACAATTATTTAAATCACACACAGAATAACTCGTATAAATAGTTGAAATGGTTATTTAACAACAATTAATATCATGTATAAGAAACACTAATGTTAATTTTCACTATAAAAACATACACAAGTTACCGCGTGGGGTGTTAAGAACACCCCTATTGGTTCTCAAACAAATTCACTAGTAACCGCGTGGGGTGTCAGGGACACCCCAGACTACTTTGACAGCACGTAACGAATCAATAACTCAACACAAACTAATGAAAACCTGTCTGGAACGTCTGTCAGCATGTAGTTTGAAGGTACTGAAAGGATGGGCGGGTTAGCCAACTCCCACTTTGAATAGAAACAAAATTGACCTCACTGGGGTGTTTTGAACACCCAGCGTGGGTACTTAAGGGTTAAAAGTAATATCAACTGGTCGAAATAATGTATATAATAAAGATTTGGCTGTTTTTCTCATTCCAACATCGCAAATAAAGACAGAGGATAAGGTGCTAATTCAAATTTCAAATAAAATTCTAATTCTTCGTCACTCCTCTTCATAACACAAATCTTTTGAAATAATAAAAGGGGATAAACTGGAATAGATATTTCTCCAATCTTTAATTTACTGTTAATCCCAGTCAATGATATAACCTTATGTTTTTTAGAAAGTTTGATTCTATCAAAATTCAAGCCATAGATTGAATTCATTGCTTCAATGCCAATATTCAAAGCATTGAAACAATTTATATCATCTGTTGCTATTAATCCTGTAAAAATATTTTGCAATGTATCGATTTCATCAAATGGCTAATGCCCTTTTTTAGCTGCTTCGACATTTATTTTATTGATATAACTGCTTCTGCAAGTACTATGAAAAAATATCGCTTTGGAGAAATCTAGCCTTTCAGCAGATACTTTTTGTAACGTCTCTTTACCCTTTGACCCAACATTTACAAGTTTTTCAACTGTTTTTGAAGCACAAATGCAACAAATTTTCATCAGCTTCATCTTTACTGTAGCTTGTACTTGGTATATCCATAGTATTTCCAATTTTATTTATCTTTTTCAAAATTTAAATGCAAAACCTGAAAACATAATTACATAAATTCTAAATAAATACTCAAGTAAACATAACTACATTATAATTCAAGCTTACCGTTATACTTATGTGAAAGAATTAGAATTGTAATATTTTAATAAACCAAATTCATCAGTTATAATTTCATGAATACTTAAAACGGAAAAAATGTTTGAAAAAAGCCACATGTTATTTGATTAATTATAATAAAATTAAATTTAGTCTTCCATTATAACTTGAATGCCTTTTGTTTATGGTGAAAATAATCTCAATATGTGTGTATTGTATGAATTATTTGAACAAAATATATATATAGGGCTTTCCAAATGGTATGAAAGATAAAATCCACCAACATAAGGCTTGAATAAAATCTAAATTATAAAACATTATTTGTAAAATTTTTCGTAATTTCAAGATTTTAAGTAACAATTAATTTCAAAAGACACTTACACAATTAATTTACGAAGTTACATTTTAATTCTTCAGCATAGCATAGTAAAACAAGTTTTAAGAAATACTTTGAGTAAATTAAGCCCACGTGTTTATTCTCTTGTATTTCAATATGTACTGATGGTTACAATACTTTTTGAAAGGTCTATAACCTCTTCCCGCATGACAGCATCATTTGATGCCAAGTGTGTAAATCGCTGTAGATTGTCAATTTAAAGAAAATAATGATTCTCTAATACAAGGTGGCATCATGTGTTGCCAGAAGAAACTATTACCAACAATCAGCTAATCGCCTGTTTGACTTTTTTTGTTGTTATGAGTTTTTCAGTTGGAAACACATTTTGTCCTAACCTGTGAAGTTGTGAGTTTCAATTGAACTGTTTTTATATTTATATATAATTTAAACACAGAGAGCGAGAAAGCAGATGTTCCTCAATTTACGGGTCTCGTCCCCACTCAATTTCTAAATATTCCTTTTTCTTTCTGGTTCTATAACTACATTTATCTTGCTTCATAATATGTATTGTACGTTTATATCAATGATATATTTGGAGATATATGTAGAAAGTATACACCTAAAGTAGGTAAAATACTTGATGAATGCTCCAAGTTTTGAACATTTCTCCGCCCGATGATTTTATATCAAAAACTGCATTTCGTTTTTAGCGATAACTCCCATCGCTTTTGAGATATTTTAACCATTCAAAAACCATTTTGTAGGTAATTGAATGTAAAATACTCTCCGGGTCTTCCACGTTCCAATGCTTAATGGACCACAGGTTGATCCACACCGCGATCCAAAAATTTATGGAAGGTCGTTGCAATCTCTGGATCCAATACTTAATGGGCTTAAGAGCTTTCCAGCTACGGCTACAGTAACAAAGCTGACAGATTAATAAAAATCTATAAAAATAAATTTTAAATATAAAAAATGATGTCATAAATATAAATATGTGTGATGTACATATCACTCTTACCAACAGAAATAATTTACAAACTACAATTAAATAATATTATCAGCTGATTACACGACCGTTAGCTACGTTACTCAGCTTCGTAACTTTCGCCCCGCTACCAATCCGTGTCCCCCAGGGCCCTACGAGCCCTGGGGTGGATCGTAGATCCCGCCAAGTAAGCAGCCTTTGCTTGTGTGAACCGAGCATGGGCGTTCTGCTGGGTGAAGTTGGTACCATTGATCTCAGTCTGTAATGAATTTCCCCAGCCAACGCTACTTGGGCCCCGTCAACCCAGTGTTAAATGGACCACCAGTTGATGAGGACGATCGCATCGCCCAGTAGCATGACCAGGACTACAAGAACGCTACAGATAACAGTCATATACGTACAGCCGACCAGACCTCTAACGCTAGATTTACTGCAGATTGGCTTACTACTGGTAACTATCATTCTCTTATTGAAAGTGTTGAGCTTACGTCTAAGTATGCGGTTGAATCAGTTACTGGTGTGCTTTACCCCTGGAACGTCAGAGGACGGAAAAGGCTTAGAAGTATGGAATGACAAATGCAATTAGACGAACCACCTCAGAAAAAAAGCAAAATTGAGGAGAATAAAGCCGAAGCTCGATCTAGAACGGCTAGTAGTGGAAGAATAATAACGATTCAAGACCACCTTTAAGATCGGTAAGCTGGTATACGAATGCATGAGCATACAAAACTGGTCTATAACCATCAAAACCATAGCTATTGATGAGGTAACTGAAACCAACGTAAAACAACAACTGGTATGTATACCGTACGCTCGTATACCATGTAATTCACTACCTTATTATCCAACTGAAAGTGAATTTAACAACCTACCAATTGGTTCTGAAGGTAAAATCTTTAGATTTATGGTAACGCCTTTAGGTTCTAGAACACCGTTTGTAACCAATAGTGTCGGCATTAATTCAGTTAACTTTAACCTACTTGTACATGGAATGTAAGCGTACGGACTAAACAACAAATATGGCAGAACTAATATGCAATATTGCAGTGCAGCAGCTGAACCAATGATCATAACTGGATTGAAAACCCCAATAGACGATGTCTCTGATGTAGATGCATTGTGGGGTAGTAAAATTGTCGCATCACAGTTTACAATATCCTTCGATCAGATTCCCGCTTGCTTTGGCAACAAGAAACCTATCAAGACGTTCTATTGTCAGAATGTGGACGTGAGAGTTTGTAGTCCCACACTTCCTGACATAATGAAGGATTTAAACATATTCACACTGATCAACGGACCAGGTAATCCTCCTATATCGCGGGAGTACAGACCTCAGGTCTGTGTATTGAAATGCTCAGAACCTTACCCCTATTACAGGAGCTGTAACACCAAGATGAATCAAATTTCCTATATTGAACTAAACAACCATTCAGTCTTGTTATGAATCTGAAGATTGGACAAGACGGGAATAGTTTTTATCCGATCAGTCTGTAAATGTTACCAAAGCCAGTGTCGATATACCATATACGACTCAGATGGAACAAGCCGGAGCTGTAATGCATGGCTTAAATTAATACGCCGGGGGACTTCAGCCACCCCCCCTACATGTTGGTGTATTACTTGTCAATGCATATTCAAGAGATGTATCCGAAGCAAAGGTTCAGGAGGTGTTGGCAATATTTTCGATATCCACCTATTGTGAGATTGAGTACAGTTATGACTTTACACATAATCAAGGCACTTATGTACATCATGTCATGAAGGTATCAGGCTTAACAAAGATTGTTGATGGAGTCAAAAATAATGAGTCATTATATAAAGAATTCTGTTATGGATACAGAGCATACGTACCTGAAAAGGATGACAACACTGCATCGGCATCGGCTAGAAAATAGGACTTCTGCATAATGGTGGTTGTGACGCAGCCATCATCTGGTGCCTAGACCAAAACACATTAGTCACGTAGAAAGATGCCAAAACGCTTCGAGAATAATGCATGGGCATTGATCAACGATTATGTCACACAGGAGCAAGCAAATCTAGTGAAATAATGAAGATACAACATTTTAATCTTACCAATTATTCAAAGATAAATCCACATCCACAAGTAATAAATTAAACTCACTCAGAAAATATTTACAGCATTATCACGTTAAATTGTATAACCAACATTTTAAGGATAAATTAATAAACACATTATTAGTGAAACCTGTTTTTATTTCCGTATAATTTTACATATCTAATAAGTACTATTTTAATATCTTATTAACAATAGAGTGAATAAAATCTAAGTTAATATATGTGGTGTCTCTAAACCATAAGAGTAAGAGCCCTATGACAAGTGAGTAAGGTTTTTTGTGTCGATATTCTAATAATAAAGGCGCTGTCTTCCAATTAGAACGAATGTGTCTAATATTAAATCTTGTCTCATTAGGAGAAACGTCCCTATTAGCCATGACTATTAAGGGAGTTTTCATAAGTGGCACAGCGGCTTGGTATTTAACATTCACGATAATCGTATTCCCTTGCATTATATCTAACACATTATCCAAAAATGCGGGATCTATGCATGCCTCATTCCATTTATTTAATCATCTGTCAACACCCCCATCCATGGAAATTGATTTTGTCTGCTGGGGTTTTCAATTTTGCCCACATTTGAACAGAAGCTGCCTAGACAATCGACAAAAAAGTTCTTACCACTATTAGGTGGTCCGACAATTAATATAGTGTTTTTCTTGCCTTCATCTAAATTACGTTCTAAAAAATAATAAAAAGTGATTAGAAAATTCTTGACAGTACATATGTCATTAGATTGAAAAGTAGAATTCTTAATATTGCCTCGAGGCTGGTATTAACATCATAATACAAAATATTAATTATCTGTAAATTTAGGCATTCATAATGGGCAAGTCCGTTTGATTGAATTTTAAATAGTTCTAGTATATCCATATTGTTAATAATCATTCTACATCTGTTAATACAATTTGATACCACTATACCTGATGTACTTACACTTAACATTCTGTTATCACTTAACCACTCCCTTATAAACACCCCCACAGCCCTACATTGAAATAACACCCGGACCGAAGGTCACGGCTCCTCGCGGTACACACCTCCGCTAGGGTGGACGTCCACGCACCTCGGCTGACTCCTCACTCCACCCGGCGTTGTCTCCGAGGAAGCTGACCACACCTTCCCCCTCTCTTTATAACCAGACGCGGGAATATGGGCCCCGCGTCACACACCCCCATCTAAAAGTCTTGGCTGGGGTTGAAAGGAACACTCAGCATCTTCACAAGGTCTGGAGAGGTTCTCATTCTGCTAGGCTCTCGCCTCGGACTTCTCTCTACCACTCCCAAAAACCGCAGCACTCCACCCTGGCAGCACAGTAATGTATAGCCTTGCTGTGGCAGTAAGTTTCTTGGATAGGGCGATCACAGTTCTCCACATAGTCACTGGCACTGGTCAGATCGTTTGTTAAAGCACCAAATGTTGTTGAACAAACACAGTTAGGAGGAGGGATAGTTGGTTCAAACTGGTTCATAACATCTTCTGGACCAAAACGTTGAATACTGAAGTTCTAGAAGACACTGCCTCGGTCGATGACCTGACCTTCAGTCTCGGATTCTAGCCAATGTACAGACATGGGGTCTACATATACTCTCCTTCCCCATACATCACGTTGATATACTAAGTCCATAGTCTTTTGGGGATAGGGATAAGTACTTCAGAACATAATTAAAAAGGTCTAGCCTATCTTAAACCAATTCCTTTCTTTACTCGGAGTTTTTTTTTTTTTTTTTAAGTCACTAGGAGCCTTACTAACTAACCCCTACTGCAATGCGAGTGAGGTGGTTCAAATATGACGGGACTAACATAGGCCTAAGTACCATACAAATACAATACAATAATTATTACATAGCAAATCTTCATCATTAAACTAATAGAACATAATTGATTGCTCAATAAAAGATTACAACTTGAAATAATCTATCTTTATCTTACACTATAAAGGACATATTATATATAAAACATACCTGAATTATTAGATAGGCTATGCACACTCTTAACTTATTTCCATGTACATTTTTTTCCCAGTAATAAGCTCATGTTATACATAAATGACATCACTATGAATTGATTTTATATATATATATATATATACATATATATATATATATATATATATGCACCCTTTTCAAAACATTGACTATAAGGATATTCTCTGATTCGTAGGTTCTATTCCAGCTTCATTGCATAACTAATCATACCGTTCATCATGTTTTACAGACATTTGACAATACTACAACATGGTGATATCAGATATATCAACACCATGGTAATTATTCTAGAGGGGACCCCGCGATCCCAGGTGGCAACACGATAAGGATCAGTGCTAGTCGGCTACCGCGATAGCCGCTTGCCGCCAACTTCCCGCGCTCCGCTTTACGCTGCGCTTGCAACTAGCGATCGCCGCTTCCGCCAGCTTGTACTACCGCGCTTCACACACTGTCCTCCATATTCAAGTATACTTGAAATATTATGAGCTACTACATGTCAGTCTCTACATAGCCTTAGTATACAACATAGTTCCTTACGAATCAATTACCAAACAAGAAATAGTCCCTCGACTAATACTAAGTTCATGACTTACGACTATACCCTTGAACATTAAAAAAAAAGACATAGTACAAATAGATATTACCTTACAATTAGAAAATGTCATCAACACGTACTATTTTTCAGTGTATTATCTGGAGAAACATAAATAGAAAAGATACATACATAACATGATCATCTTCATAACAAGATACACACTTAAATAACAGATCTGAAGTAATGAGAACAGATCAGCCTAACATAATAATTATAAGCTAAATGGACCTTGCAATATATAATAAACATAAACTGAGACTTTCAATTTTTTTCGGGACTTGATCGTTTACTACATATATGAGTTTTATTAGCGGCTGAGATTGTGCTCAAGGCCTCTAGTTGTAGCCAACACGTGGCTGGAATGTGCTGAGTGCATCAGCAATGCACTTCCTGTGAAATATGAACTCTGAGGCTCTGCTCGGTTCCTACGGCCCTGCTTAGAGTCGTCCCTCTACCTACTGTAGTACATTTTACAATCCTCTTACATATTGACTAAAAAAACAATTACTTTCATTAAAGACATAATGATGAAACACATGAAAAGTCATTATCTATAACACTTTTTACTTATAAGTCTAACAATACCTTACATTAACCTGTTGTGCAATTGAACAGGAAAATACAAACATAATATTCTTAGCCTGTCTACTACTTCCAGAATTACAAATCTCCTCATAATTACATATTCAATACATGATACCTATCTAACACTTAAGTATTCATATATATCACAACAAACATTTTACAAATAAAATAAGGATACCCAAATATTATACGTATCTCGTAAGTCATGATTTTTTACATTTGAAATATCAAAAACCCTTCATATACAAAACAATAAATACGAAAATACATGATCCCGATATTAATCAATATTATTTCATTCTAATATAGTGTTTAAATCACTTTTACTAAATAGTTACTAAGTCAGTATCAGCAATAAATTACTGTATTTAATCATCCCAAAACATACTTTATCTTTATATCATCTAGACAAATAAATATATATCCCACAAATGAAACGAAAGATATTCAATGTTTATAAAAAATGTCAAACTAATAATATATTCAAATAACACATATTTATTATATCAATATCATAGTATTTTACAAATCTTCACATTACCTCCTCTTCATATAGCCATCAATACATATCTACTAGGGTTCTATCTTAACCCTTTACGACCCGACATTTTTGATTTACCTGCAAATATTTTCAAATGTTGGCGACATTTTCATTTGCAAATATATAACTAAAAAATTGTTTTTAATTATTTTAATATTTTTTTAGATATTTTAGTCAATGTCCATAATTATGGACAGTGGGTCGTGATTAACCAACAACAAAAATACAAGTCAGTATAAAATATGTATTTTGTTACAGTTAAACTACTTTTTAAATTTGGATAACATACTGCAGACAGTCAAAAATAGTTTACACAATGGTTTGAAATATAACAAGTTAAAAATATGCCTAAATTTTATACATAATTTGAGAAATAACAAGTTTTGAAGTGACAATTGCAGTAAATATTATTTTGAATGGAAATCAAGGAAGCAGTTCCTTTTTGAAGTTAGGCACAGGTGTATTGAGCATTTAATACAAAAGAAATGAGTTTTCCCTTTACATCCCGGTTTTTTACATCTTGTAGAGTCAGGTTTGACGTCCATTTGTGGAAGATGGTCCACTTTGTCTAGAACGACCTCCTTAGGTGGGCGAACCTGCTGCAATCCCCTTTTCTTTACTGGTGGCTGTTCTTCTAAATGTGCAGGTCTTCCACGCTTCCTTCGCTCTACAGCTGGTTGGCCTACAAGTGTGAAGTGATTCACAATGAAAGTTCGGAACTTTAAAAGATCCATTGTACATTTTCTCGGGAGCAAAATCTTCTCAGCATCAATTTTTTACTCTAGCCAAGAGTTCACAATTGCCAAGTCTAATCCATGGCAAATCATCCGTAGGGTCCACTTCTTTGATTTTATAAAAGTCCGATAGTAACTTATCATCTGGTCTAGTTTGTCGACACCATCCATATTTGTGTTGTAATAGTGAATTAATTCAAGGCATCTCAACATTGACATATTCTTTATTCTTTCTATTCCATCTTCTCACTTCTTTTGGATTCCCAGACGCTATAAAATTTGATGCGACAGTCACTGTGGAGTTATCAAACCATGACACAAGAGCTACGTTGTTGGCTTGATCTCTTATTTCATCACATGCGCCTCGTCCCCTTTTTTTTAATTCACTTTCTGGCTGAAGTGGGGGCCTAGTGACTATATTTTTCTTCAGGTTTTTTTTCTAAATCTGTCCAACCTGACAGTGCCAGCAGCTTTTATGCTCAGTTGGCGCAGAGCTTCTAATAAATTGTAAGATGAAAAATAATTATCAAAAAATATAGCATGGGGTTTAAACAAAAGATTCCTCATTGCAAATTGCAATACGACTGTAGGAAGCTGTCCTAGGTTTTCCACTAGTACAGCGTCCAATTCGGAGTTCGGCCCTTGATAAAGTATGAAGTCATACAGTAAGCCAGATTTCCCACAAAGACAATAATTTTTATTCCATACGGTGTAGGTTTTCCCTTAATGTATTGTTTTACATTTAGTTTTCCTGTAAACGGAATCATCTGCTCGTCTACAGAAACAAATTCTTCAACAGGAAGTTGCTGACACCGTCTTCTAATTGCATCGTATAGGGGCCTTGATTTGACAAATCTATCTTTGTTGTTCTCAGGAATTGCCAAATTGTCTATAAGATGCAAGTTTGTCAAAATTGAACAAAAACGATTTCTGCTCATTTT
This sequence comes from Stictocephala bisonia, assembly GCA_035578905.1. Lineage (NCBI taxonomy): Eukaryota > Metazoa > Arthropoda > Insecta > Hemiptera > Membracidae > Stictocephala > Stictocephala bisonia. Next base: position 248,003 of record JAQJVL010001118.1, read on the forward strand.
CTCAAACATGGGTAACTTATAATTATGTTCCCAATATATTCTCAATCTTGGGAAATTTAGAGTTCCTACAGATAGTAACAAACCAAGGAATATGTTTGTTTCACTTAGTGTGAGTCCAAGTTGGCAGCACTCTTTTGTGCAGCATACATGTTTTGGTTTTTCTCTAATCTGTTCAATCAAATCGCTGGTAATATATTTTGGAAAATAAGACCATGGTTCATCCACATTTGTAACAGTTTCCTTATTACACACTGTGATATTGTGAAAAATACTCCTCTCCAATGGCTGTCGTACCCACGATATTTTTCACTTTTAGTCAGTTTTATAGTTTCCATGTATCTACTAAAAGTGCTAGGTTCTGCTACTGGTGCTTGATCATAAATTCTAGAAATCCTAGTTTTCCTCGCTATGGTTAGAATATTAGTTGTGTCTGTAACTGGGCTGTGATTTTTAGACATAGGCCTACATTCTACTGATACACTAGGTGTAGGGTTAATCTTTTCTGATGAATTACTGTTAGATAATGGAATTTTTTCATTACTTACGGGCTTAACAATATCACTATCATCATCTGGTGATATATCTTCATCAAAGACATCTTCGTCTGGAAGGTCATCAAATAACAAAAGGTAATTTGTATTGTTTTCAAGCTTATCATTGTCTTCTTCATCACTGAGACACTCCAAATCAGATATATTTCCACTCTCAATAATGTCTAAGATGTCTTTTGCTTGTAAATGTTTACTTTTATCAATACTGAAACACTAAAAGCCTTCATAAAACAGGTGAACAAACATACATAACCTCAAATTCTCAAAAGTCATTTTGGTTACCAAAATGTTACACTACAGCCCATTGTCCAGAATTATGGACATAACATTTTAGCAAAAATCAACAATAATACATAAATCAACACTAACACAAATTATATTTATTACTGTTCATTAACTTATCTTCTTTTCAAAGATCAGACTATTATAACATTTAGAGTCTATTAAATATTACTATTTGTTATATTACGTAGACCTGTCACAGAGAAAAAACATCATCCATCTTGGAGCTTGGAGAAACCTATTCATCTGGGTCAAATACAACTAAATCAGCTGTTTCTGTTGTTTTTTTTCAAATTCCAGTTGTTTATTTAGATTGACAGCTGGTTTTCATTTTGCAACACTGAGTATTTATTTTGCATCATATGGGAAAATAACCTGTCCATAATCATGGACACTGGGTCGTAAAGGGCTAACCTTAATCCCCGTTGACTTAACGTTCAGCCAGGGACACACCGGCCGCACAGCACTCGGAACAGCTGATCCCACGCGATGTCAGTGACCGCGCGCCTCTGAAACAGTCTTAATAACATGTACATACTGTCACTTCTTAAATACTCTCTGTCCGATACCTGACAACTTAAATATCTGTAAACATACATTAGATCATCTGCTACATCACCTGGAGGTCAAACATAGATCAAAAGAACAATGGATTAAAAGCATGGGTTACGGTTAATAGATGTCATATACCTATTAAAGCTTAGAATATACTGTGCACCTAAATAAATTTTAAATGTTCTAAAATATATAAGTTTGGAATGGCCATTCCCCTATATTAAATGTAGATAAATACTGCAGGTTAGATATACCTTACAAATAACAAGTAATACTAGGTGAGTTATTATAACTAACATAAGTCACATAACGAACATCAATTACTATTTCTTATCCTATCATTCTAAATACTTCGGGCAATTGCCACATACAACTATTTAAAAAAAATGAATGTAACAGAAATAACCAAAAATACATATCCAGTTTAAAAAGTACACTCGAAATTAATGTATAGGAAAATCTATTTTAACATGTAAAAGTTTCACATATTTCATTCGTGTGAGTCACCACCTACCTCATTCAAACTAGATTGTTACCTTCACTGCGCTGTTCACTCACCACGCTCACTCCACTCGAGGGTTATATGAAGCTCTCTTCCATCAACCTTGGCCACTGCTAGCCCCTTTGGTAGGCCGTCGTCGACTTCACATCTCTTTGTCGTCATTGAGACCTCTTCGGACGCAGTTTTGGGGTGGCACCACTTGTGCAACTTCATCAGGCATTTCCCAACAAAAATAGCACATAGCATAAGTATTACATAAAACAACATATCTACAGTAAACTTTTCATTTTGATTACCGACTATTCCATATTCTGCTCTTACAAAATGGCCCAACAAAAAATCCAATTAAATGGGGGTTCCCTAACCACAATAATGCTCACTAATACCACGTATATAGCGTGTACTCCCGCCGATACCACTGTGTAGACGTCTTTACTCCCCACCTGTGCCATCCTTTCTGGGGCATTTGGAACTTTATGGCCTGAAATAGAGAAATTCCAGTGAGGTATTTGGGAGGGCCAGTCTTCATCTAAACATTCTGAAACAACATCAAAGGTATTAGGTGTATGTGCTTGGTATGATGAGATTTTCAACGACTTGATCTTGGTCCACGAGGCCGGTATTGTCTGTACGACTGATGATATCACAGGAATCTGTTTACACGGGTAGGAATCTGAAACTATAACTCGTGAATCGCTCATAAGTTTACAATCACATGGTACATCCACTTCAATGGCCCCTACCTTCCTCTGGGCTGTAAGATCTATAGTCTTGTTTTTACTGTACCTGCAACTCAGCAAAATCGGCCCACTCACATGAGTCAAAACATATTTAAAATCACTTATTTTACTAACCACCGGTCTGTCACCTGCAACACACTTAAATACACATAGAACCTCCGTCAAACAATATATAAATTCAGTTAAACGCTACTTCCACAAACAAATAAAATATTACATATCGTGGGATCTCTTGTACCCACAATTATTAACTACTCTTCTTACGTTAAACTTAAAATATTACTGACTAATGCTGTTATCCTTCCTTACCCCTAGAGTTCGACCTGACATGGCCACTTTTGTTCTCTTACTTGGAATTAAAATAAAATATCACAATTCAGTTAATTGACAATTACATCACATTTTAAACTTGCTCAGAACACTGGCGAAACTACTACTTACAAAAATGGCTCATGCGCCCCTCCATAAACCAGAGTAAGGTCAGTTAACAGCTTTAATTATCTTACCGGAATCTGAGACTGTCTCAGGTTCAGAACTCACCTCAGGAATACCCGGCTGGCCTCCAACAATTTGTTACACCCTGCCAGGTTAGGGCGTAGCGGGGGGGTTGTTCATACCAAGAGCAAACTCGCTTACCGTGTATTCCTGGTCTTTACACCATCCGTCCATTGGCTGCAAGGGGGCAGGTATTCAGTGGGTAGAGACTCAATGAGTGACGCAGAGACTAAACTCAAGATACTTTAATAGAAACTAAGGTAGCACAGAAGCGACCGCACCTCACTCGCCGAAATTACGCACAAGAGCTCCCTTATAAACACCCCCACAGCCCTACATTGAAATAACACCCGGACCGAAGGTCACGGCTCCTCGCGGTACACACCTCCGCTAGGCTGGACGTCCACGCACCTCGGCTGACTCCTCACTCCCCCCGGCGTTGTCCCCGAGGAAGCTGACCACACCTTCCCCCTCTCTTTATAACCAGACGCGGGAATATGGGCCCCGTGTCACAATATCGTTGTTTGTTTTGATTAATTGTTAGAATTTATATTTGTTGCCTAGTGATAAGACTTTATATAGACATAGGTTTATTTGGGTGATTATGCTGTAAACCTCCCACAAGAAAGAATAATGTATAAATGTATGAACTACCTCAACATAATTGGGTCTAGTACCTGTATGGGAGCATGAAAATAAAATGAATAATAAAATAAAGACTCGATATACATTTTGCGTCTTCTGTAGAATAGTGCGATGTTGAATTTGTTAAATGCCCCACAGCGGCAGGTAGATTCCTTCCATCGGCAGTCATGGATAACATGCACGTGGTTGAAGGACTTGTCCCCGGACTGGGCAGCATGGAAGCCAATAATGGTAAATCCTGTTTTTCTGTAGTTGGTTGGTACCTGGGGACCTCGCCTGCTGTGGAAAATCCGCTCATCCGTTGACTTAGCTTCTTCTTCATTTGAGCATCGATATACATCGTGGACAAGGGCTTGGCGAGGTGATTAGTTGAGTAGCTCTGTATAAAATTGCTGCCATTCAATGGCTTCGACATTTAACCGATCACTGACAGGATTTTGTACAGGTGTTCCAAGGTTTCTCGATTCATCTTTCCGGCGTTCTGACACTTCTTGAATTTTTGATACATTCCTCCATATTGATCTATGCAAATGGAAGGATGACTCATTAGAATCGTCAGTAGACTCCATATTGTTTGGAACGTTTTGGTTTCTTCCTAGGTGGTTCTTCGTCGTCACTTTCCTCTGATGTAGGTGGATCTGGCAAGCACTCGATTTCTTCTGCGGCGTCGATGTCTGATAGAGGTCGTGCGTTTTCTGATAAGTCCTCGCTACCGATAATATTGCTAGTTATAGCCGATACATCTATAACTTTTTGAAATATTCGATAATCATGAGTAGTTGTAGCTTTAGATTATTTAAAATTAGAAGTGATGTATAATTGTTTATAGGTAATTTTCGGTAAACACGTGTACGATTTACACTGTGTACTTGAATATTCAACTTTAAAGTAATTCGACAAAATGGTTTAACTGTATTATCACACGCTAGTATATTGACAAAACGTCTGAGGCGCGTCGGATTCATACAACTGACGGTCAGTGTATCGGTGTAAGGATGTACTTGATGCAAATGAGGACCAGTTGGCATTGACTTGGCACGTGTGTCCTGGCTTCACCCAGCAAAACGCCCATGCTTGGTTCGCACAAGCAAAGGCTGCTTACTTGCCGGGACCTGTGATCCCCCTCCTGCCTAGCCCTTCCAGAGGGCTCGTAAGGGTCCTGGGGGATATGGGTTTTTAGCGAGGCGAAAGTTACGAAGCTGTGTAACGTAGCTCTGTAAGAGCAAGTAAATTGCAATCGCGTTAATATTTAGTTTAGAAAGTTTTGACCTTAAAGGCTCAGAAAAGCTACCTTTCGCATGGGGATTTTTCAAATGTTGAAGTAGCGGCTGCTCTTCTTGTTGTATTTGAATCGATGTATGGTTTCAACAGCATGATTATGAAAACTCTAAAACTCGATGAACTTTTGTAATTCGCAATCCCAACTCTAAGGCCTGTTGAACGATCCAAAAGTGTGCAATATAGTGTTTGTTTACCATGTAGAGTCATCATAGTTTATTGTATTTTCCGGTTTCAGACACTTCTGTTTTTTAAGCAGTGGAAGGTCATAGTGAGATCGTGATTGGATTTGTGTAATAATATCTCCGATGGAGTCTGGATGAACCTACTTGAAGTTGTCATACGGAAGTGGGTTTGACATTGCCCACCCGTATAAATTATTGGCATCGAATTAGCCTAAGAAAGTCAAGGGTTTCGTTACATCATAATCGGGGAAGATACTTATTGGTGGCTTTCACATGTCTCGTAACACTTTGAGTTAATCTGCCTCTAACGCCTTACTCAACCATTAATACCATGGACGATATCTGTTAATAATTGGAGTTTGCATTTTGTTTTTTTTAACATAGCTTGCCAAGCCAAACCGGGAGAAGTGTAAGAATATAAAGGATCCAAACCGTATGCTAAAAAACAAGTATTACGGAATTCTTCCATAACATCACAAAGTAATGTCACATCCACTTTCACATAAAATCTGAATATTCTCCTAACGTCTTCATTTCCATCTCGTTCCACACACAAAGCGCATGTTGATAGTCTTCTGTTTAAATGTTGGAATCGTTGAGCTTACTTTTGAATTTTTCCTGTGTAGGAAGCGATGTTTCATCAAATCTGTGTAAACCGTCTATGTAATCGTAGGGAAGACTCCTTTACGAAGAACCACTCTATTTTACTGTCAGGCACAACTTCCTTGTTTCAACGACCATATTTCAATTAATATTTATGCCATAAAAATTTTTTTAAATAAAAATGTTCAGTAAAAAAAGCTATAATTTTTGTTTTCCACAGTTTTTTCGCTCTTGACTCTTTTTAAAGATATCTAAAAAATTGCTTTTTTTAAATTTTCTATAACAATTTTATATATTTAAGGGAACAGGAAGGCCCTATCTTGTCCATGTTAAATTGGCAGAATTTAGGTACAAAAAAAAAAAAAAAAAAAAAACAAACTAAAAGAGCTATGGCTTTGAAACTTTTTGTAGTATAAATACACATTGTTTTAAGTAAGTTTGTAAAGTATATTATGAATTTAAAAAAACGCAAATTAACCATTATTATTTTTAAATATGTTAATTTTTTTACCTATTTTTCGTTTAATTAAATTAAGAACAAAAACAAACAAGATATGGGGTTTTACTTCATCATTTTATTGCCTTAGGTATTCTAAACAACTGTAATAATTTCACATGAATCCATTTATATTTGCTGAGAAAAATGTACCTAAACCCTATAAAAATAGGTTTTTGGAAAACGAACAAAATGTCACGACTATACTTTATGATATGATTAAAAGGCAATTTTTGACTTACATTAAAAAGCTCCAGTGGCATAGATGGGTGGGTCTGCTTCTTCATCATCTTCTAGCTTCCTTTTATTACTTCTTCCTTGTCTTGCCAATTTCTCAATTTTCATAACTGCTCCCCCTTTA